>VZRI01007836.1:87873-99377 GCA_013397515.1 Upupa epops | reverse complement strand
TTTATGGGGCTGGATGGGTTGCAACCAAGGGTGCTGAGACAGTTGGCAGATGAGCTCGCCAAGCCACTTTCCATTATTTACTCAAATTCCTGGCTAGCTGGGGAGGTCCCAATGGATGGTAAGGTAGCAAATGTAACACCTATCTACAAGAAGGGCAGAAAGGAGGATCCAGGAAACTATAGACCTGTCAGTCTGACCTCGGTACTAGTGAAGGTCATGGAACACATCATCTCAAGTGCCATCACACTTCATATACAGGACAACCAGGGGATCAGGCCCAGCCAACGTGGGTTTATTAAAGTAGGTCCTGCCTGATGAACCTGATCTCCTTCTATGACAGGATGACCCGACTATTGGACAAGGGAGAAGCTCTAGATATTGTTTACCCAGTTTTTCAAAAAGCCTTTGACATTGTTTCCCATGGAATTCTCCTTGATAAGCTGGCTGCTCATGGCTTGGACAAGCGTATAATGTGCTGGATAAAACACTGGTTGAATGGCCAAGCTCACAGAGTGGTGGTTAATAGAGTTCAATCCAGCTGGCAGCCTGTCACAAGTGGTGTGCCTCAGGGCTCAGTGCTGGGACTATCTCTATTCAACATCTTTATTGATGATCTCAATAAGGACTTAGAGTATATCATTAGTAAGTTTGCAGATGACACCAAGGTAGGTGGTAGTGTTCATCTGCCATAAGGTAGGGAGGCTCTTCATAGAGACTTGGATAAATTGGAGCAGTGGGCCAATGTTAATAGCATGAGCTTCAATAAGGCCAAGTGCACTTGGGCCACAAGACCCCCATGCAACACTACAGCCTTGGGGAGGTGTGGCTGGAGAGCCATGTGGCAGAGAGGGACCTGGGAGTTCTAACTGACAGGAAGATGAATATGAGCCAGCGATGTGCCCAGATGGCCAAGAAGGCCAGTGGCATCCTGGATTGTATTTGAAATAGTGTGGTCAGCAGGAGTAGAGAGGTTATGATCCCCCGTATTTGGCAACAACAGTGAGGCCACATCTTGAGTATTGTGTCCAGTTTTGGGCACCTCAATGCAAGAGAGATGTGGAGGTGCTGGAGCAGGTGCAGAGGAGGGCAACTAAGATGGTGAAGGGCCTAGAGAATAAGTCTTATGAGGAAAGACTGAGGGAGCTTGGGCTCTTTAGTTTGAAGAAGAGGAGGCTGAGAAGAGACCTCATCACTCTACAACTACCTGAAAGGATGTTTTGGAGAGGTTGGTGCTGTTCTCATAAGCAATTAGTGATAGAACAAGAGGGAATGGGTTCAAGTTACAAGCAGGTTTAGACTAGATATTAGGAAGAATTTTTTCACAGAAGGGTGATCAAGTACTGGAGGTGTTTAAGTTGTCATCCCTGGATGTGTTTAAAGATCATTTGGGTGAGGTGTTGAGGGATATGGTTTAAGGGTGAACTTATGAGGTAGGATAGATGGTTGCACTCGATGATCCCAGGAGTCTTTTCCAACCGGACTGATTCTGTGATTCTGTGTGACTGTCTGTCATGACATCCACCTAGGGAAGCTTAGAAGATGTGATGTAGGTGAGTCAACAGGGAGGTGTATTGAGAATTGTCCGAATGACATTGCTTAGACAACTGGGGTCACAGGCGCAGAGTCTAGCTGGAGGCCTGTAGCTAGTGGTGTTCCCCAGGGATCAATACTGAGTCCTGTTCAACATCTTCTTCAATAATCTGCACAAAGGGACAGTTTGTACTCTCCGTAGTTTCTGATACAAAACTGGAAGGAGTGGCTGACATGTTAGTAGGCTGTGCTGCCATTCCATAAGACCTAGAGAGGTCAGAGGGGAATCTAATGCAATTTAACAAGGACAAGTCTAGAGTCTCCCATCTGGGAGGAATAACCTCATGCACCAGTACAATTTAGGGGTTGATGTACTGGATAGAAAATCTGTGGAGAATGACCTGAGAGTCCTGGTGGCCAGCACATTGACCATGAGCCTACTGGTCCCATTAGTATGTGACCTTGTGGCCAAAAGGCCAATAGTATCTTGAGGTCTGTTAAGAAGAGCATGTCAACAAGTTGAAGAATGTTCTCCTGCCCCTCTACCAAGCTCTGTTGAGGCCACATCTGGAGTATTATGTGCAGTACTGTTCTCCCGAGTTCAAGAAAGACAGAAATCTACTGAGAGTCCGGCAGATGGCTTTGAAGATCATGAGGAGACTGGAGCATATGTGTTATAAAAAAAGGCTGAGACCTGGGTCTGTTTAGCTTAGAGAAGACTGAGGAAGTTCCATTAAAACAGAAGGAAAAATTAATTTCTTTACCTGAAGAGTAACACAGCACTAGAACAGGCTGCCCAGAGAGGTTGTGGAGTCTCCTTCTCTAGAAACACTCAAAATCTGCCTGGATGTAGAACATGTTCCAGTGTGACCTGATCTAGATGGACCTGCTCTGGAGGGGTAGACGGACTTGATTACCTCCAGAAGTCCTTTCCGACCTCTGCCATTCTGAGATTCTGTGCATACATGATTTGCCATTGCAGTACAATTAGTCCTTACGTACTTTTGCTGTGTGAAAATTCTTACCTAGTGGGTTTGCTAAGTCACAGGAAGGAAAAAAATGTAACAGGATAATTGAATTTAGTAGTGATTTAAGTGATTTAGAGGCAGGAATGTGAAAAGTAGCTTTTGTGTTCATTATGCAAATTTTTATTAATCAGCCATTCTTAGGCACATTAAAACTGAGACACCTGTACCCTCTATGTAGTGATCACTTGATTACAAACTGCTGGAAGACAGAAAAATAGTATGTGAGAGAACATGGTGATAAGCAACAGCAACATGTGTTCCCGACATAAACAATCTTCTTAAAGTACTCTATTTTCCTTCTAAAGAAGGGAAACAAGCCTCAGGAACAGAAAAGCAGCAGTGATGTCACATACCTGCACTGTGGTCAGGCTTTCAATAGAGTTTCATGAAAATTTCCTAAACTAGAAACACATAGCCTGTATGAAACTACCATGTTGGATGTGCACGTTCTTAGAAAACCATGTACAAGCAGTTATCAGTGGCTGGCTATCAAAGCAAAAAGCCAGCCTGAAACCAGCTACACCAAACAAACTCCTTGGTGTGGCAAATAATATTTGATGAGTGAGGAGGATAACATTATACCAGGTGTGTTTTCACTAGACAACACTGAAAGGAGAGGGACTACAGTTTAGTGGGGAAGAGGAAGGAAGAGCTGTTACTTTGGTAGGTTGCTGTATTGTTTCTGATGAAAACAAGTTCCTCAGTAGAAAGAGGAGCAAGATACTGCTCTTAGGCACTCATTTGCACAAATACAGGAAAAAGACTACAAGGATTCAAGGTAATTCTTTGTATAATAAGGGTTGTAACAGTGCACAGGGGGAACAGGAGTCAGTGAAGTCACACAGCTTTGCAAAAAGTAAATACCATGCCAGGATTTATAAACAGTGGGCTGGTCTGAGGTATGGAAAGTAATTTTTTTTATGTCTTTGATTATTTTTAAGGCCTCAACCAAAATACTTTGTCATTCTGAGGAATGGTGCTTCACAAAATACAGGCAGGGAGTCTGCAGGAGAGTAACAAGAAGATTTAGAGTTATGGAGAGTATAGCATAAAAGAAAATGAATCAAGACTGATAAATCTAAATAAGAGAAGGATGATGTATTTGAAGTGTTCGAAGTAGTTTCTTAGCTCTGCAGAGATACAGGAATAATTGGTTGCTTTGTTGCTTTGAAACTGCAAAATAAGTACTTGGATTAAATTGCAGCAAGATACAGATCAGATACTAAGAACATTTGAATAATAAACATAATAAAGCAGCAACATACATTGCCTAAGGAGATTGTGAAATTCCCCTAATTGGAAAGAACAGATTAAGCGCATCTCAGGAATGAAATTGGCATTGTTAATCCCTTTTTGGGGCACTTGGTCTATATGATGTCCTGAGACCTCTTATAGTCTACAATTTATTAAGAAACTTTTATACATTAAATTATTAGCTCACATTCTTTGAAATAGGAACCACGTCTCTTCTATTTGTACAGTGCACAGTGTAGCAATCCAAGGCTATTATAGAAACTGTATACTATTAATGATATCTGATCGGCATGTTGTGTTGGAACCTAACTGCAAAAACATGAGTCACTGTGCTGTCAGTGATGTGGTAGGTTAACTTTGGCTGGATGCAGGTCCCCACCAAGATGTGCTATCACTCCCTTTTCTCAGCTGAACAGAGAACAGAAAATAGAAGGAAAGGCTCATGGTTGAGATAAGGGCAGGGAGATCACTCAGCGGTTACTATCACAAGCAAAACCAATTTAGTTTGGGGAAACTAATTTATTGCCTGCTAACGTAAGAGCAGGATAATGATAAATAAGAACAAATATGAAAATGTTTTGTCCCTTCTCCCCATCCCTCCCTTATTTAAAGTCTCAATGTAATTCCAAACTCTTCTCTATCTTGCCCCTGAACAATGCAAGTTTATGTGGAATAGGATTATGATCTGTTGATCGTTCATTGTTTCTGCTATTCCTTGCTTCTCCCACTTTTCCACTGGTCCAAAAAGGCATCCCACCCATGGGCTGCAGTTCTCCAGGAATTGCTTTGGTATGGGTTACTTCCATGGGGTGTAGTCCATGAGGAACAGACTGCTCCAGTGTGGTTTTCCCACAGGTTTACTAGTCCTGCTAGGAAACCTGTATCAGTGCGAGTTCTTGTCTCTCCAGGTTCACAGGTCCTGCCAAGAGCCTACTCTGGTACATCCAGGTAACTATAGACCCGTTACCCTCACCTCAGTTCCAGGCAAAGTTATGGAATGGTTAGTGCTGAGTGCGCTCATGCAACAACTGCGTGACGGCCAAGAGATTAAGCCCAGTCAACATGGGTTTAGGCGGGGTAGGTCATGCTTGACTAATCTGATCTCCTTTTATGATCAAGTGACTCGACTGGTTGATGAGAGGAAGGCTGTGGAGGTAGTGTACCTGGATTTCAGTAAAGCATTTGACATGGACTGCCATGATATACTCCTAGCTAAGACGGCAGCAAGGGGCTTTGACAGGAATATTCTATACTGGGTCAGGAACTGGTTGGATGGATGAGCCCAGAGAGCCCACAATATTAAAAAGCAGAGAGTGGTGGGAAATGGTGTCACATCTAGTTGGCAACCCGTTACTAGTGGTGTCCCCCAAGGGTCGGTGTTAGGTCTGGTCCTTCATTGATGATATTGATAATGAGTTGGAATCCATCATGAGCAAATTTGTGGATGACACCAAGCTTGGAGCCCATGTTGATCTGTCGGAGGGTAGAAGGGCCCTGCAGAGGGACCTGGGCAGACTGCAGAGATGGACAGATTCTAGTAGGATGAGTTTTAGCAAGTCTAAGTGTTGGGTTCTGCATTTTGGTTATAACAACCGCAGGCTGGGAATGGAGTTCTTAAGAGAGTACTCAGGTAGAAAGAGGGGGGGTGGACAGCAAACTTAGCATGAGTCAGCAATGTGCCCAGGCGGCCAAGAGGGCTAATGGCAGCCTGGCCTGTATCAGGAATGATGTGGCCAGCAGAGAGGGAGGTTATCTTCCCCATATTTGGCACTGGTTAGACCACACCTGGAGTATTGCATTCAATTCTGGGCCCTTCAGTTTAGGAAGGATGTTGAGGTGCTGGAACAAGTCCAGAGAAGAGCAACTAGAATAGTAAAAGGGTCTGGAAGGTAAGCCCTATGAGGAGAGGCTGATGGAGCTGGGTCTGTTTAGCCTGGAAAAGAGGAGGCTCAAGGTTGGCCTTATTGCTGTCTGTAACTATCTAAAAGGTGGTTGTAGCCAGGCGGGGGTTGGTCTTTTCTCCCTGGACACTGGAGAAAGGACAAGGGGTCATAGTTTTAAGCTCTATTGGGGGTGGTTTAGAATTGATGTTGGGAAAAGGTTTTTCACTGAAAGAGTGATCTGGTTTTGGAACGGGCTGCCCGCAGTGGTGGTTGGGTCACCGTCTCTGGAGGTGTTTAAGGTTAGGCTGGATGAAGTGCCGAGTGGCATGATCTAGATGTTAGATGTTAGGTTTACTTGGTTTAGTTGGATTTAGGTTGGACTGGATGATCTTTAAGGTCTTTTCCAACCTTATCATTACTGTGATGCTGTGATCCTTTCCACCCTTCTTTCAGCACATCCACTTGCTCTGGCAAAGTATCTTCCATGGGCTGCAGGTGGGTATCTCCTCCATTATACCATGGTCTTCACCACAGGCTTCATGGGGGAGTTTCTGCTCCAGCACCTGAAGGACTGCCTTTTCCTCCCTCACTGACCTTAGTGTCTGCAGAGTTGTTTCCTCTGATACAATCTCACTTCTGTCTTCAGTTGCTTTTACTGTTGCACAGGATTGCTTTTCTCCACTTTTAAAATTTATTATCCCAGAAGTGCTATCACCACCACTGATGGTCTTGGCCTTGGCCCACAAGGGTCTGTCTTGGAACAGCCAGGATTTGGTCTGCTGGACATAAAGAAAGATTCTAGCAGTTTTGAACAGAAGCTATCCCTGTAACCTTCTCTACTACCAAAGCCTTGTCACTCAAATCTAATACAACCATGTTTGAGAGTTAGCATAATTCCAATTATCTTGGCTTATTTTCACTTTATTGGAAAACTTAGGTAAAAATCTTGTTTTGATGTGATCTGTAATACAAATTAGCCACAGTAAGCTCTTTCATATGTTTTTCTCAATATACTCAGAAATCCAGTTTTACTCAAGAATGATTGTTATCTGTGTCATATTCACAATGTCTTTTGAGTTTGTTTTCTCCCAGAGCACTGAGCAAGAAGCATTCAGACCTGATGATCAGACTCAGAAAGCTCATGGATTTCTTACTGTTTTTCTCTTTTCATCAATTGCCATATAATCATAAAAATTGTAGCAGATATTAGTACAGCGGTGTTGTTTGTCCCCTTATGAAATTTCCTTAAATGAATGGTGTCAAATCTGCTGTGAAGTGTCATCATTAAAATGATTATTTTGATGTACTTTTTTAGACTCCACATAACTAGTAAGGATGAACTTTTATTAATGGCATTGCATTTAAATGCCACCATTGGCAGCTGTGACAAGACTGATGAGTGCTTTATCCAGAAGAACTAAAAAGCAAACTCTTTACAAACTGAAGCACTTTAAAGTAGACAATTCAGGCAGCAGATGGAAATGCAAAGCTATCTACAGCACACAGTAATGTTACACAACAGTTTTTGGAAGAAAATGTGGAAAAGAGTCATTAATGAAAACTGTAAGGAGAATTGTCTACATTACACAATATTAAAAAGCAGAATATATTAGCCACCACGGAGGGTTACATGAATGCAATGATAGTAATTTAAATGCTTCAGCTAACTGACTCAGAACTAGCTTGATTACCTTTGGGTGACAGGTAGACAGATCTTTATGTTTCAGACACAAGAAACCCAAAGTTGATTTCACAACACTGTAGATCAGGAATGAACTTATCAAGAAATAAAATGTGCTTTTATAGTTTAAAGTGGGGCGATTTTGTGAGAATCAGGACTTTAGAAAAACCTACTTCTTCTTGCTCCACAAAGACTGTGAAGGAATAGTGCAGCTATTGTGTAGTTATTTTTAATGTCTGTTTTTACAGACGAATTCCGAGCTCATTTGCAGATGATTCTCATTTAAAATTTTCATAACAACTTCTTTAAATTATTTATAATTCTTTTAATTTAAAGTGTTTTCCTTCTGAAACAACCTCACTCATTTTTTGTCTCTTCTACAGTATGGATTCAGGTTCTTTCAGTATCACTTCTTTCAGTCCCCCTTTTCCAGCCTCCAGATGTGTAATGTAATATATAAATTCATGGCGTCTATGAAGAAGCATATATGCTTCATATGAAGTGTTGAGAAGTTTTATTTGCTGGGAGACAAAGGTTCTATGAGTATATTTTAAAAATACTTTTTTCTGTTTGTTTGTTTGGAGAGGAGATGTTTCTCATTATAACTTTTAACCAGAAGTTCTTGTTAAAGTAGTTGAGAGGCTAAGGCATTCCTTCCCATGTGCTTTTAGAGGATCAGCTCAAGGTCCTTGCTTTCTTTCAACTTGAGTAGAGCCTTTAACTGTGGAGATCTGTGCTCAGTTATTTTCTTACCCATTAGAATAAAAGTACTGTGATACCATTTTTTTTCCTGTTTGAAAGAATACTGAATAGCTAAATAGCTACTACAAAACTGTTTCACTTCATATAGCTATGTAGTTAACTAGAGTTAATATTTAATATTTATGAAAAAATAAATAATTTAATCTCTTTTGTAAGCAGTTCCATTCTTCATGTACAATACAGTATTAACTGTAGAAGAGATCCTGCCTGTCCAACTCCATAGATGAGTGGTTCTGCAGCTGGCTTTTGTTCTACTATGTTCTCTCTGGTTCAATTAATAGATAATAATTATACTCAAAGGAATAGTTCAGGCAGGCTGAGTTGAAGTAGTGAAATTGAGACTTGTCAGTAACTCAGTAGTAATGGCATTGGTGGCATTGATTGGGATTTGAGAAATTATCTGAGGGTATCTGGATTTTGTAGGGGCCAGTCTTTTAATGGCAGCCATGAGAGGGTTTTGAGATGAAAGGCATAAAGAATGGACACACTGAATTAGTCTGACTTCATTTCATGTTTTGGCAGGCAGAGAGTGATATAATGAGGAAAATTTAATGAATTGGGGAGGGGGGGAAGGTTGGGTTGCAGGTGTATAGTAGAAAATAAAGTGTGATGAGCTCTGTAAATCTGAGGAAGGGCTGGATTCCTATGTAAGATTGCTTGAAATAAGATAAGCTGTTGATGACGCTTCAAGATGCATTAAAATCCTGTAGTATCATGGAAGTACTGTTAACCTTTGGAAAAGCAGGTAAGAAAACAGGAAAAGAAGTTTTCTTAAACCACATTCAAGTGGAATTTAGGAGTTGCTACAAAAGAAAGCAATCCAGAAAGCCTGGGACATATAAATTGACATGACTAGCAGATATTATGCCAAATAGGACAGATTAAGTCATGCATATGAAAGCTAAGAGGTACCACAGGAGAGGTTTCTGTAAATCTTTATAGAGGAAAAACATTCCTAATGCATAAGTGAAGAGTGCTTCATTTTTCTTATTGTTGTGGAGGGAAGGGATAATACACAAGGATTGTTTTAGGATGATACAGCAAGACCATGCTTTGAGAGAGAAATGTACGTGGATTGTGCCAGAAGAAACAGAGACAAGGCATTCCAAGTCTTCATGTAGATAAAGTAAAGCACCGTCAAAGATGGAATTACTAATAAAAAGATGGAGACAACTATTTCACCAAAGTCAGAACTACTCTCTGTAGTTGAGGCAGTCAGTGTAGCAAGGAGGGCTTGCATTCAACTTCTTGATCTGAATCATGGAATAGAATGCCTTTACCCAGTGTTTTCTGGACTCTATTGTTGTTAATATTATTACACAATTATTATACAATGTACTGTTATTATACAACTTTTGTGCTGATTGAATATTGGGGGAAATATGTTTTATTTAAAGAGACAAACTTGATGTTGGTTTTACTTCTCCTTTGAAGCTGAATCTATTGAAGAACTCTGTTTTAAGAGGAGCCCTACCAAAGAATCTCACTTCTCCATATCTGTGTATGCTGTGTCATAACTCAGTTTTGAATTTCAGTCCCCAGTAACCCAAAGTCCAGCACAAAATGCCCCAGCTCAGAAATCTTGTGTCAGTATACAAAACCAGCAGGCCAGTGTGCAGCAACTGCTGAGCAGATCCTGGAAGCAAAGGAGTGGTGAACACCTGATTATTGTTTCTTGGTCCCATTAAGAATTAATTAGCTATTTCATACCAGAACTCATGGATTTTCCAGAAATAAGGGAAAAGCAGTTTTTCTCCATCCTTTTCCTGTTACTGCAGTACCAGGAGCAGCACTCTGAACTGAGTTACTGGCTAATAACCAGAAACTAGGAATAGTGGAGGAAAAAAATATTTTAGAGTGTATGCGCTGATCTGAAATTAAAGGTTTGTCTGTACTCTTTCTGCTTAAAACTATAGTTCCTTGTGGATGTAGGAGATGGAGTTGAGTCAGTTAAACATCAGTGCCAAGTGTAGATTTGATACAGTAGGATCATAAGCGTAGTGACTTAAGGAAAAGTGACTTGAAAGCATCCATGACTTTCTCTGTCAGGGTTTGAGCTGACATTGAAAAGACAGTGAAAAGACTGGGTGTAGCACTTAGTGCTGTGGTCTAGCTGATATGGTGATGTGAGGTCATAGGCCGGGCTTGATGATCTCAGAGGTCTTTTCCAGCCTCAATAATTCTGTGATTCTGTAAAGGAATAGTATTAACTGTGAACAACTAGAGAATCAATCCATCATATGTAACTTATAACAACAAAAAGAAAGAAATTTCAGCTTCAAGCTTTTATGTCCTACCCCTGTTCTCCAACTCAAAATCACTCTGCTGTGCCAATGCAGCTGTCTGTTAGGCAATAGTAAGAAACCAAATCACTGAGGTAACACTGATTTTATGAAAAAGCCAGCAGATTATTTTTTAGTACAAACTCTTCTGTAATTGCTTCACAGACCGGTAAGTAGTTGGATCAACCTAATTGAGTAAGTGTGGGCAGTAAGAGAAGGGCAGTAAATTCTGCCGGGAAACTTCCTGAGAAAGCTGTATTGATATATGTGTGGGTTGTAGACTTACACAGTTAGCATTTGCGAAGAGATCAGCTTAAGCTACACTCCTTGTATAAACATTGTCTGAGGTGCAATCTGTGGTCCTGTTAGCTGCGAAACTGCTGCCTTCATTCTGAGCAGTGTTAATAGATGCTGCTTAAAACAAGCCTTTTCTTAAAACAAGAAATCATAAACTTTTTCATATGTACTGTACATTCAAAGTCAGGTGATACAGTCTAGAGCGCATGGACTGGATTCACTTAAATAGGTAAAAATTTTCACTGGATCTCTAGAACTCCACCCCTATTACCATTTTTTTCCACCAGAATTTAAAGCTTTCTTTTTCTGACTGTGGGAAGATTAACAGTAGCAGCTTAAAGATCAACGTCATGTTCCCAAACTTTGTACTTCTCAGTCTTTTCTATTGCTGTCCCACTACATGGGCATCCTACTATTTAACAAACATGCATGAGAAAAGCTGCTCTTTGTGAACTTAGCCAATTTTAATCCTCTCTTTGGTTCTCACAAACACTAAGTAAATTTTCCTGGCTCACAGTGTGTGTGGTTATTTTACATGATTCTGGAGAGAGGCAGCTGATCCACAGACCACCCAGGTGTAGAAGGTCTTCTTTAATTGTGTCATGGACTCCTTTTATGACACTTGCCTAGTAACTCTGTGAAAATCTGTACATGTCATCATAGTTGTTGTAGGATTTGTAGAATGAGCTTTCTTAGAATACAATCATAGAATCATCAGGGATTGGAAGAGACCTCAAAAGATCATCTAGGCCAGTGCCCCTGCCACAGCAGGACACCCCGACCAAGT
>VZRI01007836.1:0-87792 GCA_013397515.1 Upupa epops | reverse complement strand
CCCAACCACCTCCCTGGACAACCCATTCCAGGCTCTCAGCACTCTCACGGTGAAGAACTTCCTCCTCACATCAAGCCTAAATCTCCCCATCGCCAGCTTTGCTCCATGCTCCCTAGTCCTGTCGCTACCTGATACCCTAAAAAACCCCTCCCCAGCTTTTTTGTAGCCCCCTTCAGATCCTGGAAAGCCACAATAAGGTCACCTCAGAGCCTCCTCTTCTCCAGACTGAACAGCCCCAACTCTCTCAGCCTGGCCTCATAGGAGAGGTGCTCCAGCCCTCTGATCATCCTTGTGCCGCCCTCTGGACTCGCTCCAGCACATCCACATCCTTCTTGTAGTAAGGGCTCCAGAACTGGACACAGTATTCCAGGTGGGGTCTCACCAGAGAGGGAGAATCACCTCCCCTCTGCCTGCTGGCCACACTTTCTGATGCAGCCCAGGATCCGGTTTGCCTTCTGGGCTGCAAGTGCCTTCATTCAAACAGGCATGAGGAAGCTTGTTGCAGGTAATAAGAAATACTCTTGAGTACCTGTAAAATACCTTTACTCTATTTCCACTCCTGCTTCAGCTTTTCAGCTGACTACTGTTAATAGACTGCAAACTAGGTTCAACAGGCCAGTGACTGCATAAAGCCAGCCCTAATGGATACAAAGAACATCTAGGCACATTTTAATAATCCTTTGATAGCAGTCAGTAAAGAGCTAGATTTTCATTGGTTTTTACATTGTCTCTTTGACATTAACTTTTATCCGTGTCCTCATTCTTGGCTCAAATCTTCCCAGGGATTATTCTTTGTGTTTGCCTGAAGCAAGGAGACTTTGCTTCACTGATTGGGTTTACGTGTATTACGGAGGAGTTTAAACCATCTGCACCTCCTTCCTTGTTTTTGATATTTATCTGATTTTCGAAATTAACTAAGTTAACAGAAAACTAGCTCTACAAAAAGAAAAGTGATTGATTTTATTCTCTTCATTGTGGATTCAGGTGAGTATCAGAAATGAAGCTACAGAGAATGTAAAAATACCTGGAGTTTATCAGGCAAGACTGCTGAAGTAAGTTCAAGTTATAGAACTATACCATATAAATTGTCTTAACTGCACAACATAGCCAAAAAAACTAGAAGAAAATTAGGCCCTTCTACAAAAAGTGAACTTTTTTTTCATAGGCTGACATCTGTAGTTTGTAAGTATTTTGGAGGTTGTTCTAACAGTCTCTATATTCAGAGATTTCTGTTGGAGATAGTAGATACTTGTTCCTGATGCTGTTTTCCTTTTCTGTTTTACAATCAGAATAACAATGTGTGTTAAATTCATGTGTCCTGTTTTGGTTTACATCATGCCATGCTTTAGTTATTATTCTCTGTCCCAGGCTTATATAAAGGTAATGTTGTTGTGAATTTTATGAGAATAACTTCAGACTGGTATAGCTGGTAGATTGCATCTCCCTTGCTTAAAATGTCCATCCTGTTTTCTAACTAAGAATTTCAATCCTCTCTTGCTGCCAGAATGAAATAAACTCCTATATTGTTTAATCAACCTCTTGAACGTTGGGCAGTCAGTACCCAATGAATGATGCCTGGCAGCTCATTAACTCACATATAATCTACCTCATGGGAAAAATTAGTGATGCTAAAAGAATTAATGAGTTTGTTAGTGTTTATTCTTTTTTTTATTATTATTTCAGTTGCACAATTTTAATAAAATTATTTGCTTTTCTTTACTAATCTTGTTCACAGCCTAATAGTGTAGATACAAGAAGGGGTTGAGACAAAGTGAGAAACCATTTTATAAAACATGCTATGCTAAAAACAGGGTGATATATATATAGATAATAATAGTTTTGTGTATCACTAGTAGGGTTACCAAACTGCTTCCTATCTCCTTGGTTCTGCTGCTTTCCCAGAGGGAACCTCCCATGTTTAATGTGGTAGGTGGCTGATTTTCTGTCCTCCCTGAAACTCAGATCCAGATTCCCAGTCTGCAGAATGGGTTGTTAATCAGGCAATGCTATCTTGCTAAGCTACAGAGTAGCTTAAACATTAGCTCTTGGCTACTGTGCTTGCCCAAAGGCTGCCTGAGAATTTTCTCAGCACTTGGGGCAGTATGCAGTGCAGAGCAGCAGTGTGTCACTGTGGCCTGTGGCCTGCCAAGCACATCATTTCACGTGGGGCAGATGATGTGCATGCTCCTTTCTTCATTTTGCTTCCTGTTTTCCTTGGTCCCCATCTGTGCTGAAGAATTTTGCCTCCAGAAGTCAGTTTTCTACTTTTCTTTAGAAGATCTGTGAATGCAAACATTCTAGATCATTTCAGAAAACAGATAGCTTACCTTGTAAAACCTTACCTGAAATCAAATTATGCTACTTGTTCTGAAGCTGTTTTCTGTGTTGCCTAAAACAGATCACTGAAGTTAAGACTACAAAGTTAAGACTTTCTTAACTTTACAGCCAAGCAAAGACACTGCTTTTTTGCTTAACTAGTTGGAGACTTAGACAGGCAAGGCACATGATACAGTAAACCATGGCATGGCAGTAGACAATGAAGAATGCAAGTGCAAGGGAAGTGCTGTTTGTTCAGAAGTCCAGTTAGAGCTGGATTTAGAGACCCACCCCATGGAGACATACCAAAATAATACTGATTTACAGGTATGTTTTTTTGTTAGAAAACTATTAACTAATGTAATCTTCTGTTTATCTCTAAAACTTAAAAATAGCCTAACACTGTTACAACTGACCAGAATTCAGCAATGGTAAAGAAGAATGTGTATTTACACAACTGCATTGTTCTTTAAAAAATTATATCACCATTACTCTTGAAGGCCAATTCTGAGAGTTGATCTTGTCACACTAATTCTTTCAAATAACAAAATAAGGCATTATGTGTACATATAGTTACACTGAGTTCAGTGTACGAACACAGACAAGCCAATTTTTGTTTTGTTTTGTTTTTTGGCAAAATCAGGCTTTGTTGGATCACAGGAATTTTGTTAACCACAGCAAATCAAAATGGAAAAATATATTAAACTTTTCTGTCCTGGGTTAGGAACATTCCAAAAAAAGAGAAAACAGCTTGGAGAAACAAAAGAGTTTATTAATCCTATATCTAAGCACAGAAAGAGGAAAAGGCCCAAGTGGGTGACACAAACAAACCAGAAAATCTATCACAATGCCATTACACACTTTCTGAGAAAAAGAAATGAGCAAGCCATTCTGTGTGTCTTTGTCTTCAGGTCGGGTCCCCTGGGGAGAGGGACATACACTGCACAGTACAGCAGCAGCAACAGGGGAGACCCAACCCTAGGACACTTCAAACCCCAATTTCCCAACATTCTGCCAAAGGTTTAAGAGTTACAAATCTTCAGCTTGTTGCATGAACAGTTCTGCCAAGCTGGAAAATCAAATGCCCTTCTGGGCTCCAAACTCCTGCTAACTCGAGCAGTCCCGGTGTCCTTCTCAGCGGCAAGCTGTGACAACAGCTTCTCTTCCTGCTGTTCCCATAAATCGGGATAGCAACAGGCACATGACCCAGGCACATGACCCGGACACATGGTGAGCACGCACAGGTGGATAAAGCAGCAAACCAGCAGGGGTTCCCTCCACCTCCCTCAGGGTGTCAAGCTTTTTGGGGCTCTGTTAGCTCACCACTCCAGCATCTCCAGGCTTGCAGTGATCAGGGTAACTCTGCTCTGCTCCACATGGGAAGGAATCAACATTAGTGGTTTGTCCCTGTGCCTTCGTGCTTCAGAATGTGGGCGGGGTAAGGGCTTTCTGCCAATACAGCTTGAAACACATGGAGACGCCTGTTAGGCAGTAGATAGGGGGTCCTGCACTGTTCTCCTTCCACTGGGCCCAGTTCCAGGTAGGTAGCAGGGTCCCTTCCAGCCCCTGAGAGTGGGGCAAGCCAGTGCCTGCCCCACCTGTTCTCAGCTCTGAGCCTCTTCTGTGGTGCCTGCCCGGATCTTTGTCCTTTGTCCATTGAAATGGGCCATTACAGCTCTTAATGGCCCCAGCTTCTCTGAGCAACACAGAAGCAACACAGAAGTGGGGCTCCCCCCACATCCCCCACAGTCCAAAGCAAATATTATTTTGGGAACAATAGTGAAGAAGACATGAGAACAGCACTCTTTAGCAATAAAGAAGACTTTAAATCCCAATACAAGATTTCTTTGTAACAGTTCTTAAAGGTCTGAGTTACACTAATGATATACTCTTTAGAAAAACATGTTTTCTTTGAAAAAACATCTTCATTTTATTTTCAGAACTTTGTTCAAAACAGTTAAGTTCTCCACAATGGATTTAAATACCCAACTCCAGAAGTAGTAGAGTTTCTATAGAGGTGTTCCCAGAAGACTTCTGCAGGGAGTAACACTGTATTTGCCTCTGCCTGATTAATTCTTGATGATGAAAGAATTAAATTACTCCCTAGTAAAGTGGCCAACAATTGTAATGGATTTAAGTAAGAGAAGAAGGGAGTCATATGTTGCAGTCTGGGTGACAAGATTTAGACTGTGTTAAGCATAGCTGAGTAGAGAACAGTAGATATCAAGTAGTGAGTAACAAAGGTACTTTTCAGAGTGGAGACTGTGTCACCAATTCTGAGAACTCCTGAAGTTTCAGAGAGGAGGAGAAACTCCGATACTGGCAGTTTAATGCTGTAGGCTAGCATAAATGCTCAGCAAGTTTGCCTTTGTATCAGACTAATTTTGTTTGCAATCTCTGTGCTCACTATTACAAAATGCATTCTTGTGTATTCAGTATGTTCCTATATTTTATGAATATTGAAGAAATAGAAGGTGAACTGACCTGCAGTATTTGTGGAGGAGCTGAAGTCAGCATCTTAATGTGAGGAGAATTAGTGACCCTACTTATTCTGAAAGAATAGGTTACTCAATTCTTAAGTACCTGTATAAAGAAAGAATTATTACAGGCCTTTTCATCTGGGAATTTAAGTTACAGGAACACAACAACAGGGGCTAAACCCAGAAAACTTTAAAAGCTAACAATACCCTTTTTAAGCATGATTCTCTCTCCAAGATAAGTTATCTGGGATAATGTCTGTATGAGCACTTATGGTAAGCACCCATAGGGAGAAGAGAGGTGTAGGCTGAAAATTGACACAACGTAATTTTTGTGTCAGCTGACAGGAGAAAAGCCACAATATCTGCACTTCAGATAGGCGTCAAAGAAAGTTCCTAAAATCAGTGGAGGCTGCTTGAGAACTGCGCTGGGTAAGATCACATTGTTACTTCTGCTCTTTTTCTGGATGATAACGTATTATCTTGGATTATTTAGTTAAATGCATGAATGTAATAACCTCAGATGTACAAATAGTACTAGATGTTCTGATTTTTCTTCTTGTCCTTGAACTCTGTGTCTGCACATAATTTGGGAATTACTTAAGTAATGAGAGGCACTGTATGTGGATGTCTGGGACAGAGCTCTGCTGTAAGTATCCCATTAGAAATTTAAACTGTGGGCAAACTACTGCTGACGTAAAATTTGTGTTAGCCCTTGATTATACAATATTCCTGTATCATGTTATTACCAAAAACATATGTAATCTTTGAGTTTTAAATGCAACATGACTCCAAGAAAAGTAATTCAGTGTTTTACATTAAATACTATACCTGCTCCACTGTTAAAGTGTTGGAATAAACAACTAAGATGTTAGGAAACCATGAAAAGAAACATCAAGTGAAGATTTCAAAGGGAATGCTTGCAAAAGCACTTCCAGCATGGTTAAGAAGCACATTTAGGATCAAGTCCACTTAGAAATAATGTTTGCAACTGTATTTAATTTAATGAAACACATTGTGGCATTGAACTAGACCTGTTATTCCCCTATTTGTTTTCTTTCAGCTAGATGAAGTGCTACATCTATGTTTGTAGGTAATTTCTTTCAAGTACTTTCCTTATGCTTATGAAATGAAGTTGGACAAACAAACTCTGAAAACTTTGTATTTCTTTAGAAACTAATGTCTCCAGGAAAAAAATGTATTATTTGCTTTCAAAACAGCTCTCTGTGTTTGCTTGGTGTTTTGCTTTCAGTGTGAATGTGTACAACTTTGTGGGATTTGTGAGAGTTTTGTTTCTTAAATAGAAGAAACAAAAATCAGTTTAGGACCTGTATATACTTTATAAACATTTCTATTTTAAAAAACCATTTGCTTTGAAAATTGAGGGTCATTTTTGAAGAATCTGAAATGAGGAACTGACAAACATATGGGCTCAAGCCAATCTTTGTAAGACAATATGAAAACATAATTTTAATGATCTGAGAACCACAAAACCAAGGGTGTTTTAGACACAGTGACAGAAAGCCAGGCTGCTAATATAAAACATACCGCCTACAGATCTGAGAACAGTGCCCCAAATTGCTAACACACAGCCGCACAGAGGGTCGGGTTTCAACATTGTTCTTAATTTTATAAACTCACACTGATTTCAGTAGATGTTTAACTTTTCTCCGGCATTGATTTGTACAGTTATAAATCACTTAGTATTTCGGAGGTGGGGGGGGGGGGTCGAAGTTTCCTGCAAAATTTATTTTTTCGAATGATCTGTTGAATTCCCCGTGTGGGGAAATGGGGATCCGCCACCACATAGCTAGCTGTGTGGAAGTGGTAAAACAAAGCAGAACTTGTAATTATAAGTCTGTTTGTTCTTGCATATTATGAAATGACTCAAGAATGTTGTGTATATAGAAATTATATTAGAGGGGAGGTTGACAGAAAAAGATGCAGTCAGCTGTGGTCAGAGTAATTCAGAAATGCACAGGACTATAGAACAGCTCTGTTAAGGTAAAGTCAGAAATAAAGGGAGAGTAGAATGAGATGCTGAAGTAGTCTGAACTAGACCAATTTGATACCTGTCTACACAGATGCGCAGTAAATCTCATCTAATTCCAATAAATTTTGTCATTTTTTTGACAAATAGGAAACTGTGGGATTTAAAAGTTGGATTTAGGAAAGGATATACCTTAGGAAATAGTAACACAAGCAGTGAAAGGAAAGCTTTCATCTAGAAGAGAACTTTGAAATTCCCAAGGGAGAATGTTGGCTCTGAATCTTTAATACTTGTTTTGATCACTTGGACACAAAAGCTAAGAATATGATGATGAAATTTCCCAGTTACACAAACTGTACTGTCAACATGCCACATGGGAAGAACTAGGTGACCTTGAGAATTACAGTCATGTAAACAGGATGAAATTCAGTAGTGCAAAATGCAAATCCAGTGGAACAGAATGCAAGAACTGAGCATTGACTCATAACAGAAATACTGTTTCAGCCAGAAACTCACTACCTAGATATACTGGCAAATTACTTTGGCAAGCACAATCCTAGGAGCTTTGTGCTGCTTACTTAGTTCAACTATTTCTAGCAGAATTAGGGAAGTGTTACTGATGTTATGCAAAGTTCTAGTCAACACATAAAAATAATTTGTGAAGTTGTACTTACTTGTATTCCAGAATCACAGAATCATAGGATCATAGAATGGTAGGGGTGGGAAGGGACCACTGGATATGACCTAGTCCAAATTCCCCAGCTGCAGAAAGAATCCCTAGAAGAGATTGCAAAGAATCATGTCCAGGTGAGATCTAAATGTCTTAAGAGAAGGGGGATGCACCACCTGAAACATAAATTAAATCTTATTATTCTGTAGCCTTTCTTACAAGAAGTTATATCAAAAATAATGATTACCCTAGCAAAAAGTCTGAGAAGGAACCACATCATAGAATTTTAGAATAGTTCTATTTGGAAAGGATCTTTAAAGATCACCAAGTTTCAACCTCCCTTTCCTGTGGCAGGGACATTAAAGCCCCATCCATCTGTCTGCTCTCTGAGAGGGAATATTGTATCTCACCAAAATATGTTGTACAGTGGAAGAAAAATGCAAAGGAGAGGCTGTATCACCTCCTGATAGAGAAAATGAAAAACTCTTTGAACCATCTGAACCATAAGAATAAGTGGATGTAAAATAGAATAAACTAGTGTGAAATTGAAAGGTGATTCTTCTCTGTTAGAGCAATTAAAGGCTGGACCCCTGCCCACTAAGAAGGGACAGAGACAAATAAATAGATACTTTTAAAATGTATCTTGATTTGTTCATTAACAGACTTCTGCAATGTAATTCATCATTCATAATAGCAGGTGGCTTAGTTGAATCAGGTCATTTCTTCCAGTCTCTGCTCCCAGCTGTGCCTCCCTAAGGGTGGATCGGTAGAGAAGTTTATGCATGACAGATTGCTGCTATGTTACAAGTCTACCTTAACTCAGAAATTATTTTTGAAGACTAAACCATGATGACAGTGTCAGCTTTTTGGAAGCCTGTTCAGCTATTATTTCAGTTGCCTGCAGCACATATTTTCACTGCAGGTCTAGGCAGTCATGTGAGCTGGTCTCGTGTATGCAGGAGTATAGATTTTTCTCACTCTTGAGTTTTTGACATGTCAGTCAAGACTGTAAAGTGCTTAAGTATGAAGGTAAGAAGCTGCCTGTGGTGGGAAGGAAGTGCTTCATGATAGCTGGAGAGGCTGTGATCCCCTCAAGCATGGCAGTTGCAATGGCTGGGCAGCTCTGGCAGGACAGGTCTGGCCGGTGTTCTCACAGGTTACCCAACTCTCTTTCCTGATGTGTGCAAGCAAAGCAAGATTCTACAGAAAACACAGAAGGAAAGGAGAAAGCCAAAGGTGTGTCATCCCATCTTTCAGACACATCTTCAGAGCTGCTATTGCACATGCTAGCGGCTACTGATTTTATAAAGCCCTGTTTTGCTGACCGTCTCTTGCATACATTAGTACCACACTTCGCTTACCACACTTCTATGTGGGGTAGTTAGCCTAAGCTTGTTTATTTCTTCCTTGTGTATAACTCCTGCTAAATTATTTGACAGCTTTGTTTATTTAGTATGTGTAGCTGCTCAATTTAATAAAGAACTGTGTTTCTGTGGCCCTGCTCTCTACAATGGAGATAAGATTTACACATGGTTCTTCTGGGTGCTTACCCCATTTTTTTGTCAGGCATCCAGTAACATTTCTGACTGCCCAACACTGTGGACATTGCAACATGCACTCAAGTGGCAGTAATAATTTCATAAACATATCTGTTGTTTCTGAACTTCACACAGACCTCTTGCAGCCCTTGGTCTAGGTGATTCTGCTGTGGCATGGGGATTGGACTAGATGATCTTTCAAGGTCCTTTCCTATCCCTAATGATTGTATGATTGTATGATAAGCCTTAAGCATCAAAACATAGTGAGACCCTGTAGTTTAGTGGTTCACAAGTCTTGCTGGGATTCTACAGAGTGCAGTTTGACCTTTAATTCACAGGAGAGGGCAGTAATTATTAAGGAATTTGTCTTCCAGAGCAATCTGTAGCATACTGAGAATCTACTTTCTGGGAAATGGCTGGATATCACCTACTGGTGTGCACTAGAGAATCAATCTTCTCATTTTCTTTTGCTTTCACATGCAGCCTTTCCTTTGATTTGTTAAATTTCCAAAGCTAACTGACTAGCTAGAGAGTCCAGTGAGCACACATTCAAAGAAATGAACTATTTCTCTATTCCCTTTATAAACTCATACAAAAAATACCACATAACACAATAAAATTTAACAGTGACCAGTTGTACATCTGGCTACAACTTCTTAGGACTGATTTTAAGACTCAGCTCTGACTGAGTTCTTTAAATAAATCCTGTTCAGCCACTTTTCCTCTGCTCTTTTAGTCTTACCTGCCAGTGAGCACTACCTCCTTTGCACCATCTTTGGTCATTTACCTTACTAATGAGACAGAAGGTTGTGGTCCAGGTGGTTGGTTGTCAGTTTGGATGTCAGCTGGTAGATGGAGAAGTGAGAGGATGGAATTGGAACATCCCCAGTTTATTGGTCCACTCAACCATATTGTCCAATTGCCCCACCTGCAGTCTTGAACATACAGTATTCTGTCCAGCAAGAAACTGGGTAAAGACAGAAGTTTGTGATGATGTCAGAAACACTTGGCATTCATAATTTGTGCAAGGGCTCAGCTCTGAACTGCCTGAGTCTAGTTAGTGATGATAGCCAGGTTCAGTCATGAGCCCAAATGGCCAGACAAGTCCACAGAGCTGAGGCAAGGTCAGGGATCAAGCCAGGAGCTCAAGTTCTAGGTTTAGGATCAGTATACAAACCAGTGGAGTGCCTTGCCCAGCACACATAAGGCTGCAATACTACTGCAGCATGGATTGATTGGGGGTCAAGTATGAGGCCCTCAGCTTAAAAGCCACTAAAAGGCAAAATGGGAGAGAACGCCCACTGGGAATTCTCTGTAGAGCTTTCTGGAAGAGCTGTCTTCAAAGATAGACACTTGCATCATTACTGAAGCTGACCCTGAGCCCAAGCAATCAAACTCCCAGCCAGGAGGAAGGTAGAAGAGAGCTCTGGCAGCTTTTCGAAAGCATGCATTAACTCAAAGGTAGAACTGCAGTAAAGTAATAAATGTTTTGATGGACTGGGGGGAGGAGTGTGCAAAACTTTCTGTCTTCCAGTGACTGCAATATCTGATTTTTATACTTAACATACTGTAGAAAGATAGTCAAATAGGTACATATGTCTAAATGTCATTGCTCCACAAACAAGAAAATGGTGTGTTTGGTGAAGGATAGACATTTTCTTCAGTTGGATTTACTCAAAGCCTAGGAACCATTGCATCATTTGTGGTATCACCTTTGATTCATAATAAAAGGAAAACATGCATAGATGAACTATGCTGTGCATTTGCAGTAGGAAGTCTTGTGCTTTGCTTTGTGTCAACTGTGGATAGGAAAGCTAAACTATAGATAGGCTCATGGATCTTCCCTTTCACATATACATTTACTAGCCATAAACTAATACAAAAAAAAGATTATAGCAGTTCATATGGGACTGTGATTCTAACTCAGACTCACAAAGCCTTTAAAAAAATCACATATATAAAACACAGTATTAATTCTGGGCAATGCCTTGGTGAATGAATGATCATAATTAATTGAACCATTTAAAGAAAAATCTTGTCTAAAACTAGCTTTCATTTAAAATGCTCTAGGCTTACAAAACAAATGGAATGGAATTACTCTCTTAAGTAAATTGAAATTATATACTTGGTCTTTTGAAATGTCTTTGAGTGATCAGAGCTCTCTGCTGACTTAAATTGAAAGACAATTTTCTAATATTTATTCTGCTTTAGCAACTTGATCTGCGTTAAATAAGAACAAAGTTTTAAAACCCTGCTGTCATCACTTAGTAAATCATGTGGCTGTGTCTTGACCTAGTTTTATAGAATATCACTGATGTAATTCTTCCTTCATACTGCCTGCTGTCCTGAGTTCAGGAGGATTGTTTCCAACACAATGTTCTGTTCCAGCATCCTACAAATCAGTCAAGACTTAATTACGATGGCAGAACAAAAAGGTTGTACTTGAGTTGTTCTTATCAGTTAACACATGTAGGTGATTAATCTGCTTTCACTACAGTTAGAAACTACCTGTTGTTTTGGTTATGTGAGAATAAAATCAAGCTGTGCTAATAAGGAAGAAATATTCTGGAGATTTTATAATTTTTTTAAAGTTTCTAAAATGTGTGTGTCTTTCTTAATTACATGTAGCCAGAAATAATATGCAAACATGTATTTCAAAGGAATTTCCTTTTCTCTATACACTGCTCTACAAACTGGAATCATGTTGCTTTAGTAACTCAGTTCTGTTTTAAGATTGTTAACTACTAGAGGTAGAATGATGAAACTAGAGTAGTTATCAGTTTAAATGAAATTTAAAACATGAATTCACTTTTCTCTTTTACTTCTAAAGATGAAAATGTATGTACCTATTCAAATTCACTGGCCCTGTGCATGAGATTTGAACATAGACACAAAGGTAGCATTTGATATGCTGTTTTTTGAAATGCCTGCTTACACAAAATTTACATTTACAAGACCTCCTGAGTGTGGTGATAATGTCTACACTGATTTCCATAGGAACACCTCTAATTAGAGGTTTCCTAACCTATGTTTTTCTGCTGTTCCTATTCCCCCTCATGCAAGTATCAAAGAGTTTTGATCATTGTCTTTCATCGTCTAGCTCAGCTCACTCCAGTGTACTTCACAGTCTGTGATTTTCCTTTTGTCAGTTAGGATAGAAAACTTCAAAGTGTGAAACATCTTTCATAGTCTTTATAGACTCAGATAAAGCTACTTTTTGTGGGGATGTGGTACTGCATGATGAAGATCAGACTGTTCTGTATTACATTATAACAAGAAAATGTTTCTTAAGGAAAAAAAAGGAAAAAAAGACCCTTTCTAGAGCAATTGAAAATGCCTACTGATTGCTGCCATCTTCTAAATTCACAGTCACGTTTTACTTGAACTTATCAGGAGCAACCCTTTTTATGGCAGCAACAATTCCTCTTTTCTGTATGTAAGCATAAGGTGCCCCAGCTTCCAGTTATCATTGTCAGGAAAAGACAGTGATACAAACGAAACTTCTAAGCAATGATCAAAGAAGAATTTCATAGCTTTATGTATATTTTGAATATGTATACTTATATATACATATAGCCTGTATACATATAGCCTGTATACATATAGCCTTATATATACATATAGGCATGTAGCCTGTGAAATGCAGTTACTAAAAACTGGGTTTTAAGAATTTATTTAAGACCTTTGACGCTGTACAGGAACAGTGACAAGAAGGAGACTGAAGGCAGCTGTCTTCTGAAATTAACATCTTCCATAAGCATTTATGGATCATGCTTACTTTACAGTAATGTACTTTCAGGATTATAGCAGTGACATAGTTTTATAGCCAAAAGAGAGAATAAAATAAGAAAAAAAGAGCACTAAATAAAAACTAAAATAAAACAAGAAAAAAAGCACTAAATAGAATAAATTAATAAATTTTGAGGCTGTAGGCTCAATGGAACAGACTCAGGTCCTGGGGAGATATCTGAAACCAAAGTGATTGTCCTCTTGTACTCTGCACTGATGAGGCCACACCTTGGGTACTGTGTTCCATTTTGGAACTCCTTACTGCATGAAATGTTGAGGTGCTGGAGCAGTTCCAAAGAAAGGCATCAAGGCTGGTGAAGGCTCTGGAGAAAAAGCTAATGAGAAGCAACTGAGGGAGCTGGGACTATTGATTCTGAAGAAAAGGAGTCTGGTACCATATTTCTGTCTACCACTATCTAAAAGGATGTTGTAGAGAGGTGGGGGTTGGTCTCTTCTCAGAAGTAATGAATGATAGGACAAGATGAAATGGCCTCAGGTTGTGTCAGGGCAAGTTTAGGTCAGACATTAGGAAAATCTTTACTGAGAGGATGATAAAGCATGGGAAGAGGCTGTCCAGGGATGTGGTTAAGCCAGCATGCCTGGACATGTTTAAAAGTCATATAGCAGTGGATCATAGGTCATTGCATTTATATGCTATCTCATGCAGATGCTGCCTAACAGAAAAATTTAAAAACATGTAAATATGTACACTTTCCTTGAAATCAAAGCTCCTGCCCCTGAGCACACTGTTTTTTGTTGACCCAGTAATGCTATCTTTGGTTTTATTAACACTCTTCTGTTTCTGTTAACCCTGAGTACTATTTATCTTTTGCATCATACTCCAGTAACTTAAAAGTTACTCTAAACAATTAATGTTTAGCTTTATTATATAGTTTGTGAACCACCATCATTCACATATTTCAGGATATGAGATTCTCTTTGTGGCTGCAATGTTAACTTGTTCCCGTGGAGAGATTTAGTCAAGCCATGAATAAGTTGACCTACATTCTTACGGCTTACGATTAGCTGTGCTATCATAACATATGCTTCCCCATTCTGGTGACAGCTTCTTACCAATTATCTACTGGGTGCACTATCAGGTGATTTAAGGCCTGGTAGTATTTTTCACAAAATCCATTTAATGAAGCTTGGATAAAATTATTGGAAGGCAGTTGAATACTTTGCAGGTTGTGAAAGGGCAATGAAAAGCAATGACCCTTGCATTTGTGTCTCCAGACCGACATCTAAGCTGTTGCCAAGGCTGTGACTGATTTCAGTTACAAAGCCAAAAGTCTGTGAGGAAAAGATCTTGCTTAACTTTTGCAGCAACATGGCTGTTCTTTCCTTTTCTTTTATCTGGTCTTGATATTCTAAATCTACTCCACTCATCCTTGCAAACTCTTCTGTTGTCTTATTCCTATTCATTGCCCTATTTTCATAGCTACAGAGAGCAAGAAGATTGAGTCAGCCATCCAGAACAGACCTTGCTATCCTCACAAGGTATGTTAGTGGACATTTTGGGTGTAGGTGTTAATCAGGGCAGCAATCCTCACTGGGAAGAGAAGAACCACCCATGGTAGGGGCAGGTTAGGTTAATGACCCTGTAAAGAACCTGAAGGTTCACAAGTCCATGGGACTTTATGGGTTACATACACGGATTCTGAGGGAAATGGTGGATGTAGTTGCTAGACCATTATCCATCATATTTGAAAAATCATGAGATTCCTGACATCTGGAAAAGAGGAAGTCTAATCCCCATTTTTAAAACTGATAAAAAGAATGACATGGGTAACTGCAGGCCAGTCAGTCTCAGCTCTGTGCCTGGCAAGATCAGGGAACAAATCCTCCTGGCAGGTATGCTGAGGGACATGAAAAACAGGAGGTGATTGGTAACAGCCAACAGAGCTTCACTAAGGGCAGATGGTGGTTTTTTGAGACAGAATTACATCACTGGTGGATAAGGGTAACTGATGTCACCTGTCTGGACTTGGGCAGGGCACTGTCCCACATGACATCCTTGTCTCTAAAATAGAGGAGTGGATTTGAAGATAGACCACTTGGTAGATAAAGAATTGGCTGGTTGGTTACACCCACAGAGTTGTGATCAACAGCTCAATGTCAAAGTGGAGATCAGTTATGGGTGGTGTGCCTCAGGGCTCTGTTTTGGGTCTGGGGCTGCTTAACACCTTTGTCAGCTACGTGGACAGTGGCTTTGAATGCATCCTCAGCAAGTCTGTTGATGACACCAACTGTGTGGGCTGGTCACCCCACTGGAGAGAAGGGAGGCTGTCCAGAGGAACCTTGACTGGCTAGAGAGCTGGGCCTGTGCAAACTGCATGAGGTTCAACAAGTCCAAGTGCAGTGTCCTACATCTGAATTGGGGTAATCCCAAACAGAAAGCCGTGCTGGCTAGTGAATGCATTTAGAGGAGTCCTGAGGAGAAAGACTTGAGAGAGATGTTGGTAGATGAGAAGCTCAGCATGATCTAGTAATGTGTAAGTGCAATCCAGAAGGAAAACTGTGTCCCAGGCTGTTTTAAAAAGAAGCATCGATAGCAGGTCAAGGGAGGTGATTCTCCCCCTTTACTCTGCTCTTGTGGACCCCACCTGGAGTACTATATTGAGGTCTGGAGCCCCCAATACAAAAAGAACATGGAACTGTTGGAGCAAGTCCAGAGGAATTTGTCACTGTGAAGGTAGTGAGGCACTAGAACAGGCTGCCCAGAGAAGCTGTGTGCCTCCTCCCTGGGAGCATTAAAGGCCAGGTTGGACGGGGCTTGGGACAACCTGGTCTAGTCAGAAGTGTCTCTGCCTAGGGCATGGGGGTTGGGGCTAGGTGATCTCTGAGGCCTCTTCTAACCTAAAGCATCATATAATTATATGACTGCAGGAATTGGCTCTATGGGATGAGGTCAGTGGCTGCCCTGTGCTGGACAAAGCTGGTGCAATCTGACTCCACAGCAGACCCACTGTGGAACACAGCTGAGCCCATCGGAAAAGCTGATGGCACCTCTGTGAAAGCTTGTTTAAGAAAAACACATGGTATTTTAAGGTCTGAGTTTAAAAGTGTGAAAAACAACAGTGTGAACACCAGGGTTGTAGAAGAAGGAAGGTGTTTCAGCCATTAGAATAGGTATTCTCTTGTAGCTCTTAGAAGAGACCACAGTGGGCAGATACCCACCCAGCAGCCAGTGAAGAAACCTATGCTGGAGTGGGCTGATATTTCCTGAAGGAACTGTAGCCTGAGGGGAGGACCCACACTGGAACAGTTTCTGGGGTACAGCAGCCCAAGAGAAGGACCTATTCTTATACTGGATAGTATAAGGGAAAACTTGTGAGAAGAAAAGTGTCAGAGATGAACTAATCCATACTGACCATAATCCCCCACTCCTCAGTCTCCCAGGAATGCTTTGGTGGCAGACAATACAGGCCAGAACAGAGAAGTGAAGCTGAAATAGAAAAAGTAGTGGGTTTATCTTGTCTTTGTGCCTTCTCACCATCCAGATCTGTTTATTGACAGTAAATTAAACCAATTTTCCCCAGTTTTAATCTGTTTTGCCTGAGAGGGTAACTGAGATTGGTGATATTCCTGTCTTTATCTCATCAATACTTTTTTCTTCTTATTTTTGCCTTCTATCTGGTTGAAATGGGTGGTAAGAATGGATGAATGGATGTTCAGCAGCTGACAAAATTCAGCTCACCATGGTTAAAAAAAAAACTTTCTCTTAGTGTAATGGTTTAGGAAGAGGGTCTAAATCAGTTTGTGTTGGTGCCTATAATTCTAGCAAAACAACCAGCTCTCACTGAGAGTTCAACAGGCAATGAAGCAACTTGGCTAGAAAGATAAGTTTATTGAACCCATCACCAAGAAGAAAATAAAAAAACCCCACCCAAATAAGAGAAAGAATCAAAAAGGTAAACCAGAAACTGTATCAAATGCCTTTATACACACTCTGAGAGAAATGGGAGACAGGTAACACATTGATTTTTGGCCTTAGATGAGAGCTCTGGGATAAGAGAATGTATACCAACACTCATAATCACAACAGCCACCACACGCACACACACTTGCACTCCACTTTCTAGAAGAGAAAGGGGTGGGGGGTGAGGGGGTGGCAGCACAAAATATACAAGAGGTGCTTATGGAAAAGCTCCTCTTCCTGATCCTCATGCAGACATCAGCACTCTGTGACCTCTCTGGCATACTTCTAGCTCCCATTGGCTCAAGGGCTCTTCTTTGAGGCTATAGCAGCATCAAATGTGGAGGGTAGAACAGAATTCCAGACTCTCTCTCTGCCAAATGCTTAGGAGATCATTACTTGTGATCTCTCTTTGTCTCTCTTAGTAGAGGCTTCTCTCAGTGTCTTAGTGTCAGAGTATACAGGACCTTTGTCAGCCTGGTGGAGACAAAGCCAATATGGCACTGGTGATGTGGGGCAACACCTATGGCGAGTAGGCTTTTCAAGGTCTCATCCAAGAGCTTTTTACAGGCCTTATGCAGAGTCTTTGTCTCTTCTCCCCCATGGTCAGACACCAAGGGAGGTAGAGTGTTAAGAGCTCACCTCTGTCTGGCATCTTCAAAGGCAATTAAGCTGTAGCGGGGCTATGGAGGAGGTTTCCTCTCTTTCGGCCCACTGCCAAGAGCTGGAACGAGTTTGGAGCTGGCTTCCTGTGTCTGAAGACTGCAGGTTCACCCCCACCAAAAGGGGTCTGCAGGTATAGACAGTGGCTTGTCTCTTTGGCACCTGCCAGAAGCTAGGGCGAGCCAGCGCTGGCCACAGTCCAAAAAAAAGTCCACTGTCTCTGCATTCGAGCTCCCATGAAAAAGAGGGCCATGGCTAGCCCTACATCAGAGCTGCAGCCATGCTTAGGCTTCTTTTGCATTCCACCCTTCGATGGCAGGGGGTTGAGAGTCATTGCTTGCCTCCCCCCCATACCCTTGGGGCAGTGAGGGGAGCTCTCTTGTAGAGAAGCTCTCAGTCTCTCAAGAGGTATCACAGCAGAAGCAGAAGGGCAAAGATTGCAAAGAAGATGATGAAGAAAAGGTGAAGAAGCAGGAAGTACCTTCCCTTTTATAGACTCTGTCTACCAATCACCTGTAGAGTCTAGACACTGACGCAGGAGGTCTACTAGGAAAGCTACATCCATCTTCAAAATAAAATGCTTTTGTGACATAAAAGCACCACAACTAATATTTGAAAATTTGGTAATTTTCTAACCAGGACACTTAAGTTTTTATAATAAGCCTTTTTAAGATAAGCCTTTCTGTGATAGGCAAGATGACTTGCTTGTATTTGATAGCTGTGTTTAGGTAGCTCTAATATGTGTGTGTGCTGGGGAAAATGCTCTGCCCAAGGTTCAGTCTAGTGGGGCACAGAATATTTTTTCCAGAATTATTTATTTCTGTCTAGACTTTTCTTGCTTGTGTATTGCTTTTCTGTTGAGGTCTAATGAGCAGCTTCAATAAAAACTGACACTTAGTAAGACAACCAAGAATGGCTTCCATATTTCCCTTTTTCCAGCCCTTCTGTTGTGTATCCCAGTTCTGTAGCCCTATAACTTATTCCTCTGCTATTTCTAGCATATGCAGTTGGTGCTGCCCTATCTCCTATAGAACACTCCAGACCTCCCTTTAATTCAGTTCATAATTCATTCACCCAGAACTCCCTTTGCCAGGCCACAAGATCATAGAATTATAGAATGCTTTGAGTTGGAAGGATCCTTAAGAGATCCAACCCCTTCTGCAATGAGCAGGGACATCCTCAACTAGAACAAGTTGCTGACAGTACCTAGACCTGACTTGAATGTCTCCCGGTTGGGTCCTAGACCACATTTGTGAGCAACTTGTGCCAGTGTTTCACCAATATCAATGTTAAGAAATTTCTTCCTCATATCAAAATCTAACCCATATCAATTTAAAACCATTACCCCTTGTTCTATCATAACAGGCCTAGCTAAAAGATTGTCCCCATCTTTCTTACAGGCCTCCTTTAAAGATAATGATCTTTAAGTGAGGATATTACACCTTCTACCTGGAATGGCTTACAAGAAAAGGTGGCATGATATGGCCTCCATCAGAAATAATTCTTTGGAAAAAGGATGGGGCAAAGCTGCCAGTTCTTGTTGATCTAATCAGTTTCCCCCATTTGGCCAGAGCATCTCTGACAGCCTTGCATGTGCCTGCTTGCCAGCACATGTTTTCCATAGCAGCTGAAAGCACATACCAAAAGCTTTGCAATGGATATTTTACTGTAAGAGCATGGCTAGGCATGGCATTTATTTGGGACTGTGCCACATGGTCTATTGTATCCTTAGGGTCTCCTTTCAGATACACAGATACACAGATACACAGATACAGACTCACTGGAACTGTTCTTAGTTTTGTGGCTGGATAAACTTTTTCAGCAATATCCTTCCTGAGGGAAGGGTATTTCTTTGTATATGGGACAACTAACAGGCCAGGTAGAGGCCAATAATCTCAGTAGCTTGCCTTGCCAGAATGTGGTAGGGGTATCGCACCTGGGTAGATTTGGCTGGTTAACTGTATCTTACTGTTTCTGCATTATAAACCTAGATGAATTGATGGCTAGGGAATTTTTTTTTGGAACAGTGGTGAACTATGGGAAGAGGATACCAACAGCTGCATGAAGTTTTGCCACTTTCCTCTGATAAGAAATCCACAGTGTATCTTGAAAGCTATTGTTATTCTTCATCACATAAGGTGATGAACTCATGCACAATTAATTGTCCACAAAGTGAAAATCACTAGCAAGAGTTCTTCCACTCCAGTCCTCTTCCAGTTATTCCTGTCCTCAGATTTATGATGGTCACAGTTTCTTTACTTTTGCCTTATGTGTGTGTCTAGTCCATTTGTCAGTCCACAGACAGTCATGTTCAGCATTTTCAAACACTTGATCCTACCTGCACAAACAGACCTGCCCCAGGTGGAACACAGGAGGCTGTACATCAATATGAGAAGAAGCTTTTTCATGGTGAGAGTGACACAGAACTGGAACAGGCTGCTCAGGAAGGTTGTGCGAGTCTCCTTCTCTGCAAATATTTAAAACCCAGCTGGACATACTCCTGTATGACTTGATAGAGGAGATTCTGCCCTGGCAGGGGGACTGGACTAGATGATCTTTTGAGGTCACCTCCAATCCCTAACATTCTGTGATTCTGTGATTCTGTGTGCTGTACTCCACCTGGATTCATGTTGCCCTTGCCTCCAGCCCTGAAATGTGTTGCAGCATATTCTCCATCACGCAGGAAGATGCTGTGGAAAGTATAATAAGCATTGGGCACTCCAGAGGCTTCACTGTTTGGTGCTCTCAGGGAGCATCTTGAGCATGAAAAAAACTTGTCTGTCTTCTAAATTAAACTGCCAGAAAGTCTCTGGTACTTCAGATGTAGAAAAAGACTGGGCATCCTCCATTGCTTACAGAATTTCTCCTCTTGCTGGCAGTACAAAATGTTCTCTTTTTTACATAATTATGAAACCCTCTTGTGTTTACACATAATCGAAGAATTACATCCTTTTTGACAATGAGCAGCAGGCCTATCCACTCTATAGCTTGTTTTACTGCCCTTCTTTCTTCTTTTTTCCTTAAATCAAAACCTTGTCCAGTCTGCAAGCTTCCATTTTAGCCCAACAGGCTTAGGTCATTAATCTTTCTGCTGTGACCTGGAAAATATCCCCAACACTTGTTAACAGATGTTTTGTGCACTTTCTTGTCCAAAATGTGCACCCTGTTGGTGGATCTAAAATTTTAACCTCGTCACGGGTGCTTTTTTCACTGTGCCATTATAAATTGCTCTTTTCTAGATCACTTGCAAACTCAGTGCATGAACATCTTCACTCATTAGATTTGCCTGTTTGAATTTTCTGTTAAGTTTTTCCATCGTCTATCACACAAACTGATACTGGTTTTGTATTCATGTTAGTCTATGCATCTGCAGGGAGCAGAAGAGGTAATTAGCTAGATCAGTTACAGGACCAAGACTACTTTTAATGAGGACACATGCATTTCCTGAGGAGGTCCCTTGGATTAAATACATAGCACCCATTTTGAAAATGTCTCAAGCTTTCATTCAGACAGACGCTGTTATGCTATGCCCAACATGTGGTCAGCAAGATTACTGCATGTTTGTCCATGATTGAGAAACATGCTCTTCTGGCAACTGGACCCTGAGAAATGCTAAAATGTTTTTTTTAAAAAAATCAGGATCTTTTATTTTTAAATATTTAACTCTTATTTGTGCTGATTATTACTTTGATTTACCACCCTGGACCTTCAGAACAATGGATGTTATTTTAGAATGCTCTCAGACATCCTCATCTCCTCCATCACAGCACTCTCCTTGCTTAATGGATTTTAGAAAGCTGTACGTTCCTAGTAACGTGTAAATGATATATGACATGCCATTCCATCTTTTTGGTTGCTGTGGCAACATCACACTAAACTATGTATTAGTCAGTAGTCCAAGCCAGCAATGGTCTTGTTTCTAAAGAATGGTTTACACATTTTGAAAACTATTAGAAACAAATGCTAGAACAGATAATTGACTATGTAAGCAGTTCCAGTGGAAGAATGTGCATGAAAAATCATTCCATTGATTTGGTTTATAACTGAATCTGTATATTAAGCTCCACAAATAAATCTTACAGATTTGTCTCACCTTATCATTGTCCATGCAATTTCATATACCATTTTTATATGAAAGCAATGTGAGGGAAAAAAACCCCATGCCTCAAAGGTAGGTAGACATTGAGAACAAGAAGCTCTGTATATTTCTATGTGCAATACTCAGTCATACAGTGTTACTGTATTTGCTATGATCTTTTGGTTTTATGTAAAATGACACAGATTTTAGGAGAACCTCGTGAGGAGATTGTATCTGAAAATAGCTATCAAAATATCCTTCCCATAAGAAATAGCATGAGATATTAAGGAACACTTGTCAGGAAATCAAAAATAAAATGTGAGTGTTTAAATATGTTTTAGGTGCTGAATAATGTATTTCGGTATGAGCAAAAAGGGACCTTCTTATATAGTAGAAGAGTCTAATCAACAAATTCTGATCAGTACAGATCTAATTATTACAGAAAAAGAACTACATACAAATACAGAAAAAGTCTCAGTACAATGTAATTTATTATGCACCTGATTCCTAGTATGTACCTCTGTTACTTTGCTTGTCATTTCACTGTCTTTGCCTGTTACAATCAAGCAGAAAGGAAAGGGTGTAACTGCAGCAAACTGTCAAGGCTCCAGGTATTTCACTGAGAGGAGTGAAGTGTTGGTGCTGGAGTTACTTGCTGTTCTTTACTAGGAGGAAAATTATATTGGTGTTCATGGTTTCTTCATACTTTTCTTGAAAATACATTTTGAGCCATTTTTTTGTGCTTGCTGATGTTCTGAACCTTGCTATTTATTCATTGGCCTGCAAGTTTACATAACATTAAAGTTTAGTCTACTTAGTATACATAGATTGGATTTTGTTCTGTATTACCTTCACTTTGCTTAGCTCAGTGTAGACATTGTTTAACATCTTATGAGTGAGTTGTTTATAGCCCTTAGACTTCCAGAGTCTGCTTCTCCCCATGTAACAATCCATGCCTGAACAACTCTGCACTGCATGCTGTGTCCACATTCTTAAGGCTTCTACTATCAGACCAGCTTTTTATTATTAGATACTATATCGATACCTTATAATCATAGAATTCTTTAGGTTGTAAAAGACCTACAACATCATCAAGTTTATTAAACTAACTGTACCAAGCCCATCACTGAACTATGTTCCTAAGCTCTATATTTGCACCACTTTTAAACACATTCAGGGATGACAATTAAACCATCTCCTTGGGCAGCCTGTCCCAATGCTTCATCACCCTTTCATTAGAGAAGATTTTCTTAATGTCTGACATAAACAACCCCTGGCACAACTTGAGGCAATTTCCTCTTGTCCTATTATTCATTACTTCTGAGAAGAGACCAACACCCACCTCCCTACAACCTCCTTTCAGGTAGCTGTAGACAGCAGTATGCTATGAGCCTCTTTTTCTTCAGTTTCTATAGCCCCATCTCCCTCAACTACTTCTCATAAGTCTTCTTCTTCAGACCCTTCACCAACTTTGTTGCCCTACTTTGGACTTGCTCCAGCACCACAATGTCTTTCTTGTATTGCAATACCCAAAACTCAACCCAGTACTCATGGTGTGGCCTCACCAGCGCAGAGTACAGGGGAGCAATCACTTCCCTGCTCCTGCTGGCTACATATTTCCGATACAAGCCAGGAAGCCAGTAGCCTTCTTGGCCACTTGAGCACACTGCTGGGTCATGTTTAGCCAATGATCAATAAATACCTCCAGGTCTCCTTCTGCCAAGCAGCTTTCCAGCTACTCTCTTCCAAGCCTGGAACATTGCACTGGGTTGTTGTGACCCAAGTGCAGGACCTGGCACTTGGCCTTGTTGAAGCTCATACAACTGGCCGCAACCCATTGATCCAGACTGTCTAGATCCCTCTTTAGTGCCTCATCTTGAGTACTGTGTTCAGTTCTGGTCCCCTCATTATAGGAAAGACAGAGGTGCCGGAACAGGTCCAGAGGAGAGCTACCAAGCTTATGAGGGGTTTAGAGAACAAGTTGTGTGGGGAAAGACTGAGGGAGCTGGGCATGTTTAGTTTGGCAAAGAGGAGGCTGAGGTGGACCTCACTACCCTCTACAATTACCTGTAGAGAGGTGAGTGTTGCCCTCTTCTCCTTGGTGACTAATGACAGAGTCAGGGGCAATGGTCTGATGCTGAGGCAGTGGAGGTTTAGATTGGATATTAGGAAGAAATTCTTTCCAGAAAGAGTAGTGAGGCACTGGAATAACTTTCCCAGGGAGGTGGCTGAGTCATGATCCCTGGAAGTGTTTAAGAAGCATGTAGGCATGATGGTGCTTCGTGACGGGCTGTAGTGGCAGGCACGGAGGGGGTTATTTTGTGTATTTCAATCTCTGAGGTATTTAGGTTTTTTGTTGGTGTCAGTATGGTTGGACACAGTGATCTAGGAGATGGTTTCCAACCATCACCCCCAAGATGAACTGTTCCATAATCTTCCCTGGTACCGGGGTCAGGCCAACAGGCCTGTAGTTGCCTGGATCCTCCCTTATGCCCTTCTTGTGGACGGGTGTCACATTCCCAAGTGTCCAATCATCTGAAACTTCCCCTGTTAAACCAGGACTGCTGATAAATGGTGGAAAAAGGCTTGGCAAGTACCTTCGCCAGTTCCCTCAGCACTCTCAGGTGGATCTCATCTGCCCCCCATAGGCTTAGGGGTGTCTAGTTGGTTTGGAAGATTATACGCTACTATTTCCCAGATTATGAGGGAACCACGCTGATCTCCAATACTCTCTTTTAGCTCAGGGGATTGAATAACATGAAGATAACTGGTCTGACTACTAAAGGCATTAAAGTGTCTCCATTCACCACCATTGGTCTGGCTGACTAGCCAGTGTTTAATGCAGCAGAGTATATGTCATTACTTTAAAAAATATAAAGTATGTAAAAATTACTTCTACACCTAATCTAGCATCCTAAAATGTGCAGGCAGGCAAAGGAAAGTTGAAAGCAAACCTGACAAGCCTTGGTCCCATGCTCTTGCAAAGCCATTTTGTGTGCAGCCCATTACTAGCAATGGCAGCAGTCTCTTCATAGGATTACAGTAGAAGACAGCTATACCTCTAGGGAAAATGGAATTGTGATTCTGGACCACAGTATGACAAGAGTGTAGGTGCGGTAATTTAAAGTATCAGTAAACTCAGTTGAAGAAATGGAAAGTCTCATGTTAAATCTGTACCTGGAAAACAAAATATTGTTAATTTGAACTGGAATGCATTTTGCAGTTTGCTTGTCAAGTAAATGCAAAATGGCCACAGTGAATATTCGAAGTGTTGCGTTCTTGAAAAAGAGTTGTTCACTTGGTTAAGTCTTTACATAAATCATCCCTCCACAGTTAACTTCTATGAATTACAGTTCATCAGAATGAGAAAGGCGTTGAAGATTTGACCATAAAATACAGAAGAACTAGGATAGCTTAAAAAGTTGCTTGAAATTCTACTTTCATTAGCAAATACAGTTTTATTTTGAAGGATGACCTTGAATGTGCTCATATGGCTGCAGCCTTCATGTGATTTGCTTCATAATTTCTGATGAATTTTTCTCTCTTCTTGCATCGCATTTTTCTTTTTTGTGACGATGTATCCCTGTTTACTATGACAGAATTACTCCAACTACAGTTAGCACAAGTTTCAGTGAGATCAGGTGATAATCTTGGTCTTCTCTCTTACACTGATGCTGTGTGTCTTTAATCATGAAAATTCTCCATGCATTCAATTCCATTAAAAGCCTATTAATTTTAGTTTTGTGGGGGTTTTATATTTGTATAAGCATAAAGCTACTGGCTGGAAGTCAGATGTACTGTGTGCTGTCTTCAGTTAACACTAAAGTCAGTGAGATTTCTCTGTATGTACTGGTCTGACTGCAGATAATGCAGAGCAGAAGAAGAGAATGAAGTGTACATGGTGTTGGTGTAGCAGGTAAAATAACTCAGTATTTAATTTAGAGGATTGCTTGAAATGCTTTTATTACTCATCATCATTATAGATAAGATAATGGCTTAGGAGAGCTTTTGTCTGACTAGTTGAAGTACAGTGATTTACAAAAGAAGAATGTGTGTGAACATTTTTCCCCCCCATAGTATTCTTAGGGAATTGGTGAAAACAAAAGGAGGTCAGTGTTGCTGATTCTTTACACATTAATTATGAAGTTCCATTGACTGCTGGTGTCATTGCTGTATCATACCTCTCCTAGTGGAAAAATCATGAGCTTGCATTCACAGACACTGAAAATATTGAACTAAAATGATAAATAAATAAACAATTTGCACTATAAAGGGAAAAACGGAGACACCTAAGTCTCCTATTGTGGAATTTATTTATTTTCTGATTCAAGTCAGAGGTATTTTTCAGAATTGATGGAATATTTGACTACTAAATTTGGTGTTTCGCATTAAAATGGGTCCTGGCAATGTCATGGAGAGAATAATTCTATAATAAATAGTTCCATTTTGGGTCCAAAGACACTGAATATATAGAATCATACAATCACAGTATCATTAGGGATTGGAAGGGACCTCGAAAGATCACCTTGTCCAATCCCCCTGCCACAGCAGGATCACCTAGACCAAGTCGCATATATGCATTCATTATATAATTTTTGCTGCTTCATCTTTAGTTGTTATTTTTCATTCTCAGTAACACTGATTTTTATAGCAGTAGTTTATAGCATACATTTTTACAAGTTATGTCAGTCATCTTACAGATAGTGTTGCTGTTAGAGTGTATCTACCATCATAAGCAGTTGCAGTATTTTCCTTCACTGGAAGGACAGTGGGCAAGAAGAAGAATCTGTATTCTTAATCCAGAACTGGAAAATAAATTTTACTAACTGTTTAATGTGTACTATTAATAAATAACCTTTATTTTCTTCGAAAAAATTACATTAGATAAACTCTTAAGACATTTTAAGCTGTGTGCATTTCAACCGTGTAATATCATGATTAGGCTTTTCCTCTGTCAAATCTTCATGTAAGCTAACATATCCTGATCTTGCATCACATCAATCTTAATTTACAAGTAGGATCTATATTTTTCCTGGTAATATCATTATTTGTTATTGGTATAATCAAGCAGTACACAAGAGAATAACTACATTATTTTTGAGAATATCAGAGAGTTCCCAAGGGACAAGTAGTAATTAATTAATTAATTAATATGTTACTTAAATTAGAAATAAGACCCAGCAAGTTGGAAATGATAAAAGTTTGTGGAAGTTACTAAGAAGCAGCAGACAGACATTATAGTGCAAAGCATTATAAATAAAAGAGTATTTTGAACTGTCTGCTGTGAGATTTCCAGATGTCTGTGCATGCCTAATGTTAGGCAAAATCAAAGCATGTAAATCCATAATTTGCAATATCTATAAGGTCTTTGCATTTTTATTGAGAATGTTTCCTAAGTGTTTAAGCTCTGGCCTCTGCATATGCAACCTTGGTGTAGTGAGAAAGAATGGCTCTATTCAGCATGCTGGAATCATGCTTAACTTATTGTAACACTCTAGTTCCTCTTTTTCCAGTTGTAAAATACATTATTTAGGACTGCTTCTGCATCAGGACATTTCTTGTCATATCCGTAAAGTTTGCAGATCAAATATTGGGTCCTCTGCAAAACTGTAACAGTAATAGAGCACAATTCTCCTCCCTTGCATAGCAGTCTCCTTGGGCTCCTCTTGTGGCAGCTGTCACTGAAGATCTTTGTTCTGGGCAGTATTAACAGCAATGGCTGCAGGAGGATCCGTATCTGTATTCATCTGCTAAATCTGTTGCCTTGTCTTTGCTGCAGCTCTTCCTCTACAATACACAATCTGTAGTACAGTTGGGACAAAATCAACACTTGAAATCTGAAGTCCATGACACTTTTGGACACTTAGAAACTGAAACTGATTATCCAAGCCCCAACATAACTAATACTTCTTCCTCTTCAAGAGTTTGTGAGATTTGCTTTGTCGGCCATCAGAAGCTCTTTGCTTTATTAGTATTTAAGAAATGTTTGTTATTATAAATTCGATTTGACTATATGTTCTCAATAACAAGTTTCTAGTTCATCTCATGTTTATAATTTCGTTTAAATAAACCCACGTTTACTGTTAGAGGTGTTCCAAGGATTTTATGAAGATACAGGATCCAGTGACTCAAGTATTTTTCTCTAATAAAGCCTCCTTTATTTCTAAGTTTAGTATTTTAGCAGCTTGCCCATGTTTTTGCTTTTCTTTTCTTGATGCCAGCTGTCTGTATAGAAAACAAAAATTGCTGAAGTTGGTATATCATTATAATAAACTGAAATGCATTATTGCAAGCTCATTTGTTCTGTTCATTCAGAGCTCAAAATTTACTGCTCAAAATTTACTGCATTAAAAAAGGCTTCAGTGATTTTTTTTGAGGGTGAGAAAAAAAACATTTTAGTCGAACAGATCAATATGTTTGTAACAGTCACGGACTGTAGCATAAAACTTGTAAGAACTCCTTTGAAAATAAAAAAAAGAAAAAACCCACCATAATTATTACTGTAATAATACACTCTACTTTTTTGACAGAGTGTTTTTTGGACCTGTGCTTTGGACAGCAATCTTACGTGGTGTGTAGGACTAAAGGTTTGCAATTATAGCACGGAATGCTGTGCTGCTGAGATTCACTCTATCAGGATATTCTTAAACTACAGTCTTAGTTCTGAGTTTCAAGTATGCTTTTATCTACACTTCCACTCTATAAGTTTTCCTAACATTATTTTCTTGCTAGTTTTCCTCACAGCTTTCTTCATTTGATCTGCTGGTTTGCTTTCAGTTCTGTGTTTGTCTTTCTTAGCCAATAGGGCATTGGAATAACAAAGGCAACTTGGCATTTTCTTCTGTTTCTTACCTTATTGATTTGAGTTGTCCTGTGACAGAGCAGTGGTGCTTCCTTCAAGCTAAAGGAAATTGGATTGGTGAGAGCATACAGGCAAATGTTTCAGTGCTTTTGTTAGAGTTATGGCAGTAAAAGAAAATACTTAGTTACCTCAAGGCCTCAGAGTTTATTGTAAATTTGCTTAACAGTGGTAGAGTACATTAATTTCAGATCTTATTTTCCTCGTTGCATGAATCATTAACAGAACAGTGTGTGTGGTCAGTAGTCAACTTACATTTTAAGTAAGTAGTGCTTATTTTATCTGAGGCACATAGTTACAGGAATCATAAAACTGATAATGGTTCACATTCAGCTCTACCTCTTCTCTAGCTGCAAAAATGACATATGGGATTTTATATTTTAGACATATAGTAATTGTTAGCAATATAAATACCTCTATACTTTATAGACAAATGCAGCTACTGAAAAGCAGCTCATGCATAGAATCTGCTTACTGCAATCTTCTTTTCCTGGTTCACCCTCCTCCTTTGGAGTCAGTCCCTTTATTTCCTAAAGAGAGGTTAAGCCGCGTGTCCTCATCCTTGAGGACTATACAGTCTTGCTGCAGTTACTCATACAACCCCTCCCTAACCTGTGGCTCCACTCTCCCCCTCTTTTGTGCTAACACATGGCAGTGTTATTGTTCTGTGGCTATTTCTATCAAATGCATTTAGGTCAACTTAAACTTTGTTTCGTCCCATTCTTTCATCAGCATAAGAAACATTTCATAGAATCATATAATGTTTTCAGTTGGAAGAGGACGTAAAGATCATCTAGTTCCAACCACTCTGCCATGGTTGCTCAAAAGCCCATCCAAGCTGGGTCCAAGGAGGGACATTTGAGGGACAAATTAGTACCTGTCGCATCTAGGACAGGCAGTGAAGGCTTAAATTGATAATCTGAGTTTTGTGGTGTTCAGGTTTACTTCTTTCACAGAGGGTTTTATGGAAGAATCACTCTCCCTTTTCTTGGCTTCAAAGGACAGTTTTATCAACAATGATTTCTACTAGAAATTCTGCCAAACTGTCTCCTCATTTATGATTTTCTGCTTGATCCTTCATACCTTGTTAGTCATGAGCCACAGAAAGTATCTTAATCTGAAGGTTGAAAATTAGCATGTAAAAATGCAATGTGATACTAATTATTTTGTCACTAACTTGTTTAAAGATATTATGCAGTGCAAAAATTGTTTGCAGTAGCTCATTTTGATCCTTAAAAATCATATAATGATACATCATATTAAAAATAGACCCTCCCAGAATGGTAGTAAAGCAAATATATTTACAGGAAGGTTGTTTTTCATTCATCTGTTTAGTTTTTATGTAGAAAGTAAGTACAGTATTTGCCATACAAGTTTTGATGATGAACTAACCTTATGTTTTATATTCAGCTGTATTCAATGCATTTCACTCATTGTGACCTGGAAAATCAAATAACAGTAATTTCTGTACAGTTTATGAAGTGATAGATAAATTAGAAAGCTCTTACGAAATTTGTCAGAGAAAATTGTAAGTTGTTGTGACTATATTTTTTGTATTTGAATTACATCAGTGGTACTGAAATTAGCAGCTTATTGTAGGAGATGTACAATGCCTCAGCTTGTGCATACAAATTGTTCCTTTTTAATCCGAATAAAGGGAAGCACCTGAAAAGTTATATGAGCAGGTGTTACAAGTACTTTCAGAAAATATAGATTATATGAATGCAGACAGAGAAAGGAAAGAACAAATACATTGATACTGGCCTTCAAAAATGGAGCAGATAGATTTGTTAAGAGAAGAATCTCAAAGTACCTACAAGGAGTAAAAAGAATTTGCATTAAATTTGAGCCTGTTAAGCTGTGGAATGAATTCCATGGCTAGCAAAAATTACACAGTCCTAGGACAAAAAGTAGTGAATTATATTAAAGGGACTGATATTTTTTTCTAATTATGTTCTTTTTGTGCTATCTGAATACAGAAGACATGCTTACACTCCCTGTGTGAAGCTGAAATGGTGTTGCAATTTGCAAGTGAGGGTCATGAGTGTGTCTGTCTTGAGCCTTAGGATCTTAAGGACTAAGAACAGCGACCTGATAATTATTAATATAAATGCATTTGTTTTGACAGTTTTAAACCTGAAAATTATTGTCTAGTGATCTTATTTATCAGTCTTTCTCTAATAAGCTTCATTCTTCCAGTCAGCTTAGTAAAATCCTAATGCTACCCAGCAAATTGTCTTATTCTGCAGCCGTAGGTTTACATGAGCGCCTGCAGAATATCTCTGTCTGCGGGAAAGGGGAACAAGACAGCAGCATTAAAAGAAATTACCATGCCTAGGAACATGAAGCTCTTAGAAAAATGGCTATGAAACATTAATTCCCACCCATACTAATCTTTTTCATCTGAACAAATAGGCAGCTGTATCAAGCCCTTCTCTATCTAACGTTGTCAATTTGAGAACTTTGCCATAAATCTGAGATCTTGAACCATTTCTTTCACACATGTAAATTTAATAGGTTTTCTTTTAGCAGTGAGTAGACTTTTTCTGTGCCCACTGTGTATTGGAGTGTTCATCCTAAACTGGCTAGGGAAGGCAAATGTCAAAAATGTAGAACAGTCCAGAACTCTATAATGCAAATCCTAATTTCAAGATTGTTTCATTATCAGCCATTTGTCTTAGATTATGAGATCCTATGGGCTCTCTATGGAACTCCTGGTGCTGTTTACCCTGTGTCCCTAGTGAGACCACCTCACTTAATTGCAGTTAATCAATCAGGTTTACAACTGCACCCATACACAGAAGGTATGTAGCAAGAGATGATCAAAATGCTCAGTATAACAAATCTAATAATTAAGTGATAAAGTATGGCTTAGTAGTTATCAGACACATTTCTATTTTTAATATTTTGCTGAGGTTTTAAATGTTTGAATCGTTGCAACTGATCAGTTTTCTTTTATATAGCTCCTTCCAGAAAAAATAATTAAAGTTATTGTTTCAAGTTAAGATTGCTATGAGTGAACAGAGGTAGCTCACCAGGGTTCATTTTAATTATCCATTTGATATGCATGTTCATATTAAGTTGCTACTGACATATCCTTTTATGTAGCAAAGTTCAATTTTTGTTTTCCTTGATTGTTTGTACTTGCCCAGTGTCACTGAAGGAACTGTGGGTTGTTTCGCACTGCTTGTGTTTGTTTCTAACAGTGAGAAAGGGGCATGGCCATTACAGAATTAATATGCAGTTATTGCATCAGGACAGTCTAAAATGCAGATAAGGGCTTCAAGAAAGTAAAAGTTTTTCATTACAAAAAGAGAGTGACAATAGCACAGTAGTTATAAATGAAAAGGAAAATAGGGGCCTGCATTTTCCTGATGGCAGACTTCTAGTACCTGTGGGGAAGTTACTGAGAAGAAGAGGGCAGGCTCTTTTCTGCACTGTGTGGTAGGAGACACTAGGCATATATTGAGACTAGAGAGGTTCTAACTCAATACAGAGTAGTATTTGTTCACTCTGATGACAAGTCAAGCAGTAGAACATGTTGCCCCAGAAAGGTTCTTCAGTATCCATCCCTGAAGATTTTCAGGCTGTGAACACAAGCTCAGAGCAGCCAAGTCTGGTCTTATAATGATTGCTTTCAGCACAGAGTGATTCCGTGTTTCTGTACTGTTCTACTTGACCTTAGTAGGTACCAGGACATTTTGCTAATCCTGCTGGGTCTGTCTGCTTCAGTTTTGTAGGCTTTGTACATTTTGTGCATTTCTTAGAATCATATTCCACACAGACTCAGCATGTCTTTGTGTGTGCAGCATTTTCTGAATTAAATTATTTCTATGTGCATGTCCCATAAACATATATCTGATTTTCAGATCTCCTCACTAGAAGTGCCCCCATTAAGTAAATCTTCAGTACTTTGTACTTGAGTGGTCTTTTTAGTCTTGGCAGTAAGATTTATCTGATGCATACAGCTTACTGTAATTAACCCATGCAAGAGACTATATGGATACTGTGTTTCTGCAAGCCTTGCAGATTTGTTTACTACACACTAGGCAACTCCAGATGTTCACAGGACTTAATAGAGTTATAAACAAACATACCGATCTTGGGTTTCCATGTTATCTTAAACAGCTGTTGCATGTCTAAAGTTCAACTAGATTTTTTGATTTCTTACCTGTGTTCAGACATGCACCATTGATTTGTTCCTCAAAACTGTATTTATGACATTTCTTTTGAATGGAAAGTTAAGCAAATACATATTTCTGCATATTTGATTTGTCAGACATATCTAATTTCAATGCCCTAGGATGGTGAATTCACACACTTTCCTATGCATACTTCACTAATTAATACATGAAATACTAGTTATATTGCTGAGTAATTTATTTATTTCTAAAAAAAAATGCAAAAGACAAGTTGCTCTGTTCCTTTTCCCCTACAAATGTCTTCTCTTCCTCAGCCTCCCCTCCCTTCTGCATGCACATGGGTACAGCACATATGTCAGGACACTGAAGTTTTCCTTCTATATTTGTGTTCTGCAATCCCCCTGATTACTGAATATCTTTTATTTCTCTGCAAGGACCTACTCTTGATACTTTTTCTTTCTTCCTTCACATGTTGTTCTGCATCTCTTCTAAATCAACAACTCCAAATCTACATCTCCAGGCCTTGCCTTCTGCCTTTTTTTCAAAACAAAAATACTGATCTGTGTCTTGGGCTTCTCTTTGTGGTTTTGTCACCAGCAGAGCAAGCTGCAGTGGTCTTGAGTAGGGTTCCTCATCAGTCACTCAATTCCTTTCTCATGTTGTTCTTTAACTACTGCAGAAGACTGAAACACTGTGCCAGTTAAGCAGAAAACCACTTTTCATGTCTGACTTCAGAACCAGGCTGTCGTGCACATTCATTTACACTGTTATCCTAAAATGCTGTGTTTCCTGTATACCACATCTCTTTATCTATTTTACACTGAGCAGCTACTGTACAACAAACAGAACATCTGTGCTAGGAGCAAGCAAACCTCATTCTTTCCCAGCCAAGTACCTTAAACTATAACTTACAGTTACATGCTGTCCTTGTTACTGTTTTTCTGTCTCTGTAACTCTTGCATTCATATCTAGAATGAAAACAAGACAGGTGGAGAACAATTCTAGCTTGAATAACTCTGTCTCGTGATAAATATTTGGTTTTTAATTTCCCTGAGATGAGATTATAATGTAACTTACACATCTTCATTTGTAGTCAAATGACCAAACAGCTGTATTTCTGTCAAACTGAGACAATCATCTGTAGTCCACACTTAATTTTAAAACCTATCAACCCATAAAAGAGAATTGCACACTCATAACAAACAAAAACACTGCTACAGGCTTATCAGAAAAAAGAAAATTGTTCTAAAATACAAAGCATTCATCAGCTATTTTGCTACCTGAAACTGCTCTTGGTTTCCTAAGGAAGTCAAGCTAACTGATTTCACAGTGTGTAGGCCCAATTCCAATATTGTGCTATCCTAATACAATATATGCCTAATATACTTAATTGTACTTAAAAGAGGGTAGAAATCCAAAAAATAATAGAAATACATAATTTTTCTGAAAATTGTCAAATGAAGGGAAAAGAGAGACTCTAATTAGTGTTTCTTCTTACGGGGAAGAAAAACAGTGCAGAATTTAATTAGCATTGCATTTCATTTGGCAAAAGTATCTTAAACAATCAGCCAATGGATGCTGGCCATTCAGGTCAACTTGTACAGTAGCCACCCCACTAGCAGAAGTTTATCTGCAGCCCAGTCCATAGCCTTTAAGTTTCTTGGCTGATGGAGTATCATAGACCATGTCAGGAAGGATGAAGCTGACTTTACAGTGGCAAGGTGAAGTAAATTCTTAGAAAATCAGGCTATGTTAGTTCCACTACTAATGGAAAAATGCAGTTTTTTTCCAGGCATGTCTCAGCTTTAATCGTGTGTTACTGCCACGTTTTAGAACTTCTGTTGACTCAGTATTGCAAACATGTTCCCGAAAGAGCTTTTGTTCTCATAAAACTACAGTTACTATATTCAAGGGCACAAAGTGTTAGCATGGGCGAGGAACTATTTGATGACTATTTGATAAGCAATGTCTCTAAGCTGCTTATCATCTTCTGGCAACATTAGCATAGGTCAACACCACCTTGTAGAATAGAACTAGCTGAAAAGAAGTTTCTGTCATACCTGCTGTCTGTGATTCAAACCACATCTCCTGGCTTGATACGAAGGACAAGTCATTACAAAAAACAAGATGTGTATTATCTTCGTATGTGCTGTCATAGCCATAGCTGGCACAAAGCATATCTCCTCAGTGTACAATGCCCTTAGTCAGGGTATGATGTTTCCATGGCTAGGTTTTAGTTGTGGTGGGGCTACAAGGGTGGCTAATGTAAAAAGGTGCAAGAAGCTTCCTCTGTGTGCAGTAGACCAAATGCCATGGCAACTGGCCCCACGATGGCTCCACTGTTGGCCAAGTTCTTCAGTGATAGTGGTAGCATCCCTGGGGTAACATATTTAAGAAAGAGGTGGGGTGGGGGAAATCCTGTGCAACAGCAACACCAGCTGAAGAGAGGAGGGAAATTATGTGAGAGTAAACTACTCTGCAGACATCAGCTCTGAAGAACAAGAAGGAAGAGGTGTTCCAGACACTAGAGCAGAGATTCCCCCCTGCAGACCATGGAGGTTAACAGGGGAGCAGAAATCCACCTGTAGCCCTTGGAGAATCTCATGTGTGGAGCTGATGTATGTCACTAAAGAGGTCTGTGAACCTGTGGCAAGTCCATGATGGAGCAGGATTTGTGAACCCGTGGAGGACCACACTGGAGCAGTCTTATTCATGAAGGACTGAACTACATGGAAGTAACTCTGGCTGGAGCAGTTAATGAACTGCAGCTCATGGGAAGGCCCCACACTGGACAAGTTCACAGAAAACGGTCTTATGTGGGAGAGATTCCATGCTGGAGCAGGGAGTGTGGGAAGTCCCCTCCCTGAGGAGGAAAGAGCAGCAGACATGAAGTGTGGTGATCTCTCTGTGTGTACTCCCTTTCCCTGACCACATGTGCCACTAGGGAGGGAAGGCAGAGAAACTGGGAGTGAAGTTAAGCATGGGAAGAGGCACAGGTGGAAGTAAGGTGTTCTTATTTCTCATTACTCTGATGTGATTGGTAATGAACTAAACTCACTTCCCCAAGTTCAGTCTGTTTTGCTGGTGACAGTAATTGGTGAGTGATCTTTCTTTGTCCTTATCTCAATCCTTTAAAACCTTTCAAGTTTTATTGTATTTTCTCTCCCTGGTCCAGCTGAGAAGGGAAGTGATAGAGCAACTTCTGTGGGCATCTGGCATCCAGCCAGGATCAACCCACTACAATCAGGAGCTCCACCCAGACTTGCAGACCTAATACTACTTTTATCATATAACTAGGAGGCTTTGCTGTATTTTAATGTTATAGTTACATGAGTACAACTGCAGGAAAAACGCATATTGTGTATGATGCATATTGTGTAGATGCTAAAAACAACAAAGACTCGTGTTCTTCAGTAATGAGAAGTGTGCTGTCACTGAGATTTTTGTAAAGTGATAATCATTAAAATGTTCTGAGATGTGATTTCAGCACAATCATCACAAATGTCACTCAAATAGAAATGCCAGGCATATAATTCTTACTGGGGATTACCAACAGGCATGCTAATGGAGGGAGAGAAGAAAATACCAAGAGATAGCAAAGCTTTTATTTTCCATGCAGTCAGCCAAACAGATGAACTTTCTGAAGAATGACAATTTGTTCCTAGGTTGAGGATTTATATGACTTATTTAATGGTTTGGCTGTAAAGTCAAAAATTAAGTGGTTTATAAAGGAATTCAGTCATTGGCAGCTTCTTTTGTTATGAACACAGTTGCTCTAAAAAAGGAATCAGATTTTGACTAACAGAAAAATATCATATAAAAGAAAATAAAAAGAGATTCAGATTAGAACCAAAATTTCTTGAACCTCAGTGACAGTTCTTATACATATTCACAACTGGAAAATTAGCATAGTGGAGCTTTAACACAAAGTTCTTCTCAGCTCTGGCGTTTTAATTCTCCCTTTCTTGATGAATGGAATTAGTTACATATTTTAATTTTTGAGTGTTGTCCTGAAGGGATAGAAGCCTTAAATTTAGTAAATTAATAATAAATAAACTAAGAATAAATGGACATACTTTCTATAGAAACATGATTGTTGTTGTGCATTTGTTGAGTGGGAGCATTTCCTTTAGCGCATACTGTTGTATACACAAATTTGAAATTATTCTAGATATTTGGAGGTATAAAATGTAAGCACTCTTGCTCAGAGCAGAGTTTTTGGGAACTAGAAGGCTGTGACCTTTTCCTTTCTTATGCTTACTTTCAGTATTTCAGTATATGCTTATATTTCAGTATTTTCCCAGTTTCACTGAATGACAGAATAATTATGGTTGGTAAGGACCTCCTAGATCATCACATCCAACAACACCCTCACCAAGACAAAAACCTAACTATATCTTTAAATGAGGGAATTTTATCTAAGCAGTTAGAGAGCAGAGCAATTAAATTAGAGTTGGAAACTGAAATAGTGGAATAGATTTTGACATTAAATGCACATCAACAACTTGCAAAACCAGTGTTCTGTGTTAAAATCCTGTCCTCTTGATTTGGTTTTCATATCAAAGACAAAACAGGCTGTGAGAAGTGGGCTAAATGTTACTGTGTTTAATTTACCTTCCAACACTGGAGTATTGCCTCTCTCCTGTCTGTATAGGGGAACACAGTATTCTGGCTGCACTTTAAGTTTCTGTCTAAGGGCAATGACATATCCATACCTGAGGGTAGTGGCTCTCACTTCAGATGTGCACACCTGTAACTCTCAAACCATGTGATTCAGGTTGCCTGCTCTAAGGAGCTCAAACTATAGTCTAGAATGGAGGAATTGCCTGTTCATGAGCATGTTGCTTCATTGGCAGTAAACATCTGAAAAACATTAGGAAATCGCAGGGTTCAGGCTGTTGAATTGAGTATATCTTTTGTCTGTACTATTCAGCAGCATTTAACTGTGAAGAAGAATTGATCTGTATTATGAAGAGCTACTTCACAGAAAGTAGTATGTAAATGAAAAGTAAGACAGGTAATGTTTAAATGTACCTAGGGCTCTGAAAGTGAGATAAAAAGCTGTGAAAAAATATGACCCCCAAAACAGCAGAAAACCAGTATTTAGAACTCAGTGGACTCCTGTGACTTACTTGGTCTGCTTATTTCTAAAATGTATGTTAACATCTAAAGATTTCAGAATGCCTCAATTACCCATCTACCCCTCTGCAACTCTTTGCCTGCTTAAGGTCCTATTGCCATTTTTGCTGTCTGGAAAGATTACCTTGAGGCAAACATCAAAACCTGTTGTGCTTCCAGAGTGCAACAGCTTTTCAAGATGAGCCTTCTGCACTCTCTGAGTTACACCTGGGATAAAACTACAGTGAGGATGAAAAAAAAAGGCATCTTTTCTACTCACTTTTCTTAAGAGTGTTTCTTAAAGAACTAATAGCTTTTGTGTGCTTGAACTACTTCACAACTGCTTTGGTCTGTGTGCTAGTTACAGCCACCTAGCACTTACACTGTTATATTGGCAGCCTTGTCAGAGGTGTAACTATCTTCATACACTTGGAAGAATACACAAATCTCAAGTGGAAGAACACTATAAGGCAGAGAGAAGTCTGACTGTTCTGACTAAAGATTCCCAACAGCAAAACAAACCTTGCAAATTAGATTTGAAAGTCCGGTGCCAGTATCTATTAAACAGTGTCCGATCATATATTCCATGTGGAGCAATTCAAGGATTAAATAAAGAGAGTAATTTAAAGCATGGTTGTGTTATTCTTCAATGATCTTTCCATTTCAATTATATGAAATATACTGCTGCTTAGGGCATGCAGCCAAGAAGGTGCAGGCTTATGACCATAAAAGGCATTACTGAAAAGGCAACTTGAAAAGATGCAGGTAACAATAATGGCTGAAGTGTGGATTCAAGTTTCAATTAAAATTACTTTTATATCAAGTGAAAAGGTCAGGCTTTATGTAAGCAGGGATTTAAAAGCCTGTGTTGTTATTACCTACAGTAAAACCCACAATTACAGCATTTTTCCCGCCTACCATTTCATAAATGTCAGCATAAGGTTTTTATTTTAGGGATTGTGGAAGAAATATTGTGGATTAAATGCAAAAAGAACATTTTTACGTTTTGAAATATGATTAGGTGAGGGATGCCTTCAAAAAATTACTAATTAAACTTGATTGCAATGGGCATAAAATGGGTTGATGCTGTTTGTTGGGCACCACAATGCAAGAAATACATGATGCTGGAACATGTCCAAAAAAAGGCAACAACACTAGTGAAGGGTCTGGAGAACAATCCTTGTGAGGAGCAGCTGAGGAAGCTAACACTGCTTAGTCTGAAAGACTGGGGGGAGAAATTATTACAACTGCCTGAGAAGAGGTTGTAGAGAAATGGGTGTTGGTCTCTTTTTAAGTAGTGAGTGATAGGACAAGAGAAAAAGGCCTCAAGTTGTGCCAAGGGAAGTTTGTGTCAGGTATTAGGAAAACTCCATTACTGAATGGGTGATGAAGCATTGGAACAGGCTGCCCAGAGAGGCGGCTAAATCATCATCCTTGAATGTGTTTAAAAGCTGTGCAGCTGTGGATCTTACAGTCATGGTTTAGCAGTGGGCTTGGTACAGTTAGGTTAATAGTTGGATTGACTCAATGATACTGAAGGTCTTTCCTGTCCTAAATGTTTCAATGATCCAGGGATAGAGGTTAGTAGGTGATTTCTTGTGGTCTTAAGGTACCATACTTAAAAATATTTTAGCTGTTAGTAAAATTTACATTTGATGCAATTTACCATGAAGCCCACCACATGGAGGGCAAGTATTAAGGTTCCTGTTGCTTATATCTTTTCTCTGGTTCCTTTTAAATCTCAAAGGCTTCTAAAAGAAATGTCATTAATATTTCAGATTTATTACCTTCACATTTTCTTTTTTTGTTTTGTTTTGTTTTTACATTTTTTGAGATATCCTCTGTTCAATTAAAGAATTTTGGAATCTTAGGTATAAAAAGTTATCATCTTTGTCTACCAGCAGTCATTGAAAAATTTTGCATTTAGTTCAGGGTTTTATTTTAGGCGAAAGTCAGATCAGTTTGCTTGCAAATTGCCTGCTCAAATAGCCCATCTTCCTACCTTTCCCTTTGGCCTCTAAGTGGATGGTGGGTTTATGATATTGAGGAAACATACCATTTCAAATGCAGTATAATTATGTTAATAAAGTATAATAATGCTTGTAAAACTCAGTAATTATCAAACATACCATAAGCCTTATCTGGGACTGAGTACAAAAAAGGAAATATTTCCTAGCCACAGAAGCTACACATTAAACTGTAAATCAAGAACATTTACTGAAAAAGCAGATGTTGCACAATGCATCAGTATACACTATGACCAGAAGTCCTTTATTTCTTTCTGTCCTTTTTCACAAAATAGCAAGAACATACTATGTTAAAGTAGATTTTGCTCTAGTACAGAAGATACTTTTCTTTTCCCTGAAAATTTTTCTTCTATTTAGTATCTATTTCTCTGTTATTTAACAAGGGAGTGTGCAAACTCTGCAGAGGAATAGGGTAAATGTAAACATTAACATTAAATCAAATTGGACATGCTTGGTGTTACAGCAGAGGTAAGGGAAATCTTAGAAAGGTAGGAAAACCCAATATCCCATATTTAGCTAATCTGTTTGTAAAGACTTTTTTGCCTTTGCTGCACAGTGAAGATTTTTCTCTCTCTGCAAAATTAACTTCTTCAAATAGTTTCTTGACACAGGTTTTATTTGCCTTGTCTGTAATGCAGACATTACCTGTTAGAAATACATTCATCAGTAGGAGATACAATACTGTTCTTACAGTTTGTAGGGAACAAAGTGAGTTAATGAATGAATGGGTTAATGAATGAATGCATTAATAAATTTACCTTTAACCTCCAGAGATGGCAGTGTAAGTCTTTACTCTGTAAACAAGTACATAAAAGTTCAGTCTGCAACCTCAGGGTTATTTCCTTATACTGCAAAACAAACGAAAAATCTAAAACAGAATTCCTAATGACTGAGAATCTCCAAGGAGTAGCTGCTTGGGAGGAAGACTGGGGGCAGATCAGGTCAGTGCTGTACTTCATTAAATGTATATATTCATAGTAAGAAATGAGAAGGGAAGCTTGTGCTTCTGGTCAAGGAGTGAATTCAGTGCCTTCAAAATGCATACTGCTGCTTGCAAAGCTTCAGTATTCTTCCACTGCAAAACTGCAATCAATTAGAAGGTTTGTTTGGTTTTTTTTTCCTTTGGTTTTTTGTTTTTTTTGTTTTGTTTTTTTTTACTGTATTGATACTGTTACTGGTTTGGCATGCAGAATGTTAAGAGTAGTTTAAACATTTGACTTTCTGTAATGAGACTCTCATAAGGAAGCTCTGTGTTTCATGCTGACATTAGAGATTAATGCCACCTATGCAAATACCTACAGAAAATAATCTGTTTATACACAGTCTTAAACAGTAGTCTCACTCTGAATTAGATGCCAGATGAGATCTACAAAATACCACCGAGATTAGAGCTAGGTGTGACAAAGATCTACATACCCACGCATTTCTGTACTAAAGGTAGTATAATGCTTTAGGTTAGAAGTGCCGAAAGATGAATTATTTTAAGCTCAGGAAAATGAAGGCTGGATGTTACATATTGTTTTATTCCCCTTGTTGTCAGCAATTCTTCTCAAATAGTTGTAAGAAAATATTTCCCTCTCAGTTTTAGTGCATCAGGAGAGTAGTGTTTCATTACTTTAGCCTACCACTTGATCTGTATATGACAGTGATAGCATTTAGTATGCAACCACAAAGCTCTTCTATCAAGTTCAAAGCTTGGAAACTGAGAAGTGTTCATGTTCACAAATAATGGGACATTTAGTGTTTATATCAATTTGATTGGAGTAGTTGGCAATCGTGTTCTTTTATAGAGTAACTCTAGAGTCACTTAAGCAATTCAAGTGTAAATGTACAACATGTACTCATAAAAAGACAAAGAAATAGCTACTTCTGCGACCTCATACTGAGGACCTCCTGAAGAAAAGAACACTGTAACAGAAAACACTTATTTGTTCAGTAGTGTTTGCTACCCCCACTGATATCATTAATTACTGAGCATGTTTGTGATTGAACATTTATTCCCCTGCAGCCAAGTTCTTTCTGTTAGTCTTACCACTGTCATAATACTTTGAAGAGAGACTGCTGAGACAGACCCACCTGCATGAACTGTCTCAGTGAAAGAAAATGAAGTGTGCTAGACCTAAGGTCACAGCTTTCTTCAGCATTGCCTTACTGATGCTTTCAGGCACTAGGATCCAGAAGACACATCTCCACCACCCAGCCCCATCACTAAGGAAAGACTCTTTGGGGGTGGCATCCAGTGGAGGGATCTTTGAAATTTAAAGGAGGATACTGGAATACATTCAAAATTACAATTTTATCTGACCCTTTACTTCCCAGTGCCAACAGATTATTTGCTCTTTGCCCCTTATGTGTCCTTCCTCATTATCTCTTTCCCTCAGATTAACTCCATACACCTTTTACCCTTTTGTCTGTTACAGTGTTCTCTTTCATACTTTCAAAGTATTATTCCTTTGGCTCCCATAGACTTGTAGCCATTTGAGCTTTTCCACACTTTATTACCTTTGCACCAGCATCTTACCCCAGAAATCTCAAGACATTCCAGACCATTGCATTGATCAAACAAATTCTGTCTTTAATTTTAAAATACCCCAAAATTTTCATTGCTACATGGTAGTTTGGGGTTTTTTGGGGTTGGTTTGGTGGTTTTTTTTTTGTTTTTTGGGTTTTTTTGGGGGAAGGAGGGAGTTGCAATAAAATATGTTGATATTTGTTAATCTTGGAATTTTGAAAATGTCCATGCATCAGCTCTTGTTGAAAAATATTTTGTTACATTCTGAAATTAATTCTGAAGGGGAAATTCTAAAACAGATTCTTCATAGGCAGTTTCCAGTTTATAGGATATTCTGAAAATATTTTGTGATTAAAATAATCTTTAGTTTCAAAGCAAAAATATTCAAGTTTTGACCTCCAGGTCACATTCCTATCTTCTACTATTACTCATTCTTTATTTACGTTTCAGTTCTTCAGAGTAGAAACTCTTCTTTGGACATTACCTAAGACAATGGGACTTTATCTTTGATCTCTGATTTCAATCATTTGAATAATGATTATTTGATGTAGAAATACTTGGGTAAGAGTCATTGTCCTGGTTAATGCAGTGAGTAGGGTGAATTTTTTCGTAAAACTTTCACATTACTGATATGAACAAGCTTTGGCAAAACACGTATTTTATATCTGTTATATTATATAGAGATGCATCACCAGTAAATGATATCACCTCCTGTTGAAAACACTCTTGAGAGCAGAATAAAATTTGCAGGTAGCAGAAATCAGAACACATAGAGGAAAGTCGATAATAACACCTTTTCTCCTAGAACCAGTGTGTCTTTAAAATGTGGAAAAATTGTATAATGTATTAAAAAGTGTCTGTGAAGTCAACTAAATCTACAAGGCAGCTTGTATTTGGGAAAATTCTTCTGTTTAGCCTATCTTCAGTCAAACTCAAGATTCCCAGCATACATGCTGACAAACAGGTGTCTGTCCTCTCTAAAATAGGGTGTGCTCATTGAGTTCTGTGTTTAAACTACATTTCACTTTACGTCACAGTTGATTAATTTCACTGCAGATATTTCTACCATTTCCAGTTGCATGCTATTTATGCTATTTTATATGTGCACATTTTAAAAAAACACCCTATTTATCACCCTCAATTAAGTCTGATCCTCTGTAATGGCATAATGTCTAGCTGCCAAAGAATTTAATGGTGTTTTTATTGTTGTCATTAGCTTTGCTGAAATGGAGACAAACAAAAAAATACCCTGGTAACTTCGTAATACAGCTGCCCACCTGGTCTCCAGGCAACACAGACCATTCTTAATGTTAGTTACAAAAATATTCTAGTTCATTTAAAATTGTTTATAGAGAGAAGTTTCTGTGAGAAATTGTATGGTGCAGTTAGTCTTTTCAAAGTTACTAATACAGTGTATGAACAGTTTTTTGCTTTGGCAGATAAGTTGCCCATTGAAGGTCATCTAAACTGTTTCTTCTCAACATGATGGATACAGATGGGATTACAAAGAACAGCTAAACATAGTGGAGTTCTTTGGCAAAACATTTTCATTTCAGTCTGTTAGAGGCAGCTTCTTCTCATATTGCTTTTCCATGCTTGTTTCTTCCCCAGTCCACTTCAGTTGCTTCCTTTCCTGCACAAATTCTTTGCCCCTTGCATCCCCTTACAATGTTCTACCTTTGTCACTCTGTGGGAAGGGAATTTGTTTGGCTGCTTCTGGTGGGTTTCACACAAAGGACAACACTCTGACTGATGACCAGTCTTAGTCGTGTCCAGTTCCCTGCACCCCATTTTCCCTGGTTAGACTGCTAGATTTCATCCCCTGACTCCATCAGTTTTTACCTGATCCTATCCAGGGCCTTTAGATATGACAGTGATTAGCACAATCTGTTGGTAAATCTAAACTGCATCCAAAGTTGAAATAAATTATGTGTTTTTATTGAAACAGACAAATGAAATAGTGTACAGTAACATAATATTTTCTCATCATCACTGTTGCTCTCAATGATTAAATGTATTGACTTAGAGTGTCAGTATCTAAATAAGTTAATACATAAGTGATTGTTTTGGCTTTTTATATTTTAGGAATAAATTTGTGATACTTCTAGCTACTTCTACTCATCATGGATTTTTCTTCTCTTCCAGATTATCAAGTGGTCTGACATTCATGAAAGAGAGGAAGAAAAACTTTCTCTGCACACATGAATCCTTTAGGTAGGAAAATAGACTTTGTGTTTCATTATTAATATTTAAAGTAATTATAGCACAATAATGACTGCAGAGTTGGGTTTGGTAGTCGATAAAAATTAACTTCCATAATATTACAAGAGCAATTTTCACGTTCTAATGTATATTCTAACTTTCAGAATCTAAAACTTTGTTCTTCACAGATTACACCTTTTTTTTTGTCTGTAAAACACCGCTGTAAAAATAATAATCCTGAAATTATGAATAGAGAATATTCAGGAGCCATAAGACTGGTAGAAGATGACTGCTGTTAGCTAAATCAAGTTTTACTAGGAAAACAAAGACAGTAGATGTGGTATTCTGAAAAACAAAAGAAAAACACTATTAGGAAAGGATTTTTATTCTATTTCTAGTATGAGTCTGAGCGAAGTACTTCATTGTTCTCTGTTTTGGTTCCCCATCTGTGATAAGGGATAATGGTGCTTTCTTCTGATGTCTTGACTTTTCTTGACAATTTAGATGTTGAGAGATTGAAAGAGTTTCAGGCTCAGTTCTGCAAAATCAATAAGAGTTAAGTGCATAAACACTCCTGTGGAGAAGAAAGCATCTGAATTATTGCCACCGTTTTGCTAAGGCGAGCCATTCCCAGGACAGTTTCTCCCTAATTAAGGAGAAGTTTGAAAACCAAGACAAAGGACAGGAAGGGCTCATTCAAACCTTATGGTTAAGGAACAAAGATAGACTTAACATGGGGAAAACAAAATCACATTTAATTTAAACACAGACAAAGAGTCATCACCAAAATACAGACAGAAATAAAGATCCCTTGTCCTGGGCCCAGCTCTGCTACCAGCTTTCCCTTCAGGGAAAATCCCTGGCAGTCCTTTTATGTGGCAGCACAGTGTCCCCCCCATGACTCCTTCATGAGCTTCTCTGGCTAGAGTAAGGGAGGTGTTCTGTAGCTATGTTTCTCCTACACAGATCCAATGTGGATCTTTTTCTTAGAGTTATGGTCACTCTCAGGATCATTTTCCACTCTAGCATATCTTCCTCCATAGGCTATAGACAGGATTATATTCCACTGTACACTTCACCACGATTTTGCAGGAACTCTTCCTCCACCAATCTCTGGGATATTCACAGGCTCACTCTTTCCCTCCCTCTCTCCTTTTTTCACAAGTCAAATCTAAAATGGCTGCCTTGGTGTGTTACCCCTTCTTGCTGAGCTGGCTGACCACATGACTTCATCTCTCTCTCCCCAAAACAAAAGGCAGCTCTCCCAGAGAAAAGCTCAAAGCAAACATGAAGCCAGAAACTCCTTGTACCAGACTTCCCCCTCCCATATAGATTTGCTAACTTGCTAACTGGTGGGACTGACCAGGAACTGGATAGAGCTTTTTTTCTTTTCCACAGAGCTTCTCACAGAGACTAAGCCATCTTTTCAGGTAATTTGTAGGTTCTTCCAGTTTATGCAATACAAAAATATGAAGTATTTGATCCCAATAGATTAATGGGGTGTCTAGGCTCCCTTACATAACCAACAGGAGGAATTAAGCATCCTCACAAAGTACTAGAAGTAGCCACCTAGAATCAGGCACAAGAAATTCAGATCAGTGATATGTGTGAACAACCTGTCTTCTCTGGAGCCTGTTCATATCTGTGAAGGCTGTAATGGGTACCTGAAGGATTCTGAATATGGAGTCTTACAATTAGGACTCATTCAGAGTTCTGGACACAGGGTATATCCACAGTATAATTCTAACCATCACTGTAATTCCAATATGCAACTACTGATACCAGTGTCCAAGTTTGGACTAGGTATAGACATCAGTGTTGGTATCTAAGACCTGAGGGTAGGAAGGCATAGTCCTGTAATGTTCACAATATAGCTGAGTGTATGGCCAATAGGATTCTGGATCATCTAACAGACGTTTCTCAGTTTGTTCTGTTCTTTATTTCACTTGATTTCATACAGCTGTAGTTCAGCCTTTCAGGTTATGTTTTGAGACTCCGTAAACTGCCTTTCCCCAAGGCTGAAAAGTGGACATTACTTATCACCATTACTAGTGTGAATGTGAGTCTTGTTCTGTACAGCTTGCCAAAGTACATCCAGCTTCAGATTTCTTCAGCACTGCAAGCAAAGTTATGGTGGACATAATGTTATTGCCAGTGAATGCTATTCATTGAAAACACTGCAGACAGAAAATTTTACTGTCAGTGCAGAACTGAGACTTCTCTGTCAATCTTCAGAAATGTATCCATCAGCCTAGCCAAGAAAGAGAGAGAAAAGTATGTAAGAGCCACAACTAAGGACAAGAATATTTTTCTGATTTCAATATTGCTATTCAAGCCTGCAATTTCATAATATTATTAATTGCATAGGAGGAATATTTTACAGGAATATTTATCAATTTGTTGCGTCCTAAAACCCTGGTAATAGTTTTCACCTTAGCACACTGTTTTCCCAGGGTACAGTGTGCTGCTGTTGACTGCTATATAACAGCTGTATTAGAATCATAGAATCATAGAATCATCAGGAATCTGAAGGGACCTTGAAATGTCATCCAGTCCAATCCCCCTGCCACAGCAGGGACCCCAACCAGGTCCAGGCAGGTTTAAAACATCTCCAGAAAAGGAGACTCCACAAACCCCCCAGGCAGCCCCCTCCAGTGCCCCATCTCCCTCTATGGGAAGAAGTTATAGAATCTATCAGGGTTGGAAGGGACCACAGGATCATCCAGTCCCACCCCCCTGCCATGAGCAGGGACACCCCACCCTAGAGCAGGCTGGCCAGGGCCTCATCCAGCCTGGCCTTAAACACCTCCAGGAATGGGGCCCCAACCACCTCCCTGGGCAACGCATTCCAGGCTCTCACCACTCTCATGGTGAAGAACTTCCTAAATCTCCCCATCTCCAGCTTTGCTCCATGCTCCCTAGTCCTGTTGCTACCCGATATCCTAAAAAGCCCCTCCCTGGCTTTTTTGTAGCTCCCTTCAGATCCTGGAAGGCCACAATAAGGTCACTTCAGAGCCTCCTCTTCTCCAGACTGAACACCCCCAACTCTCTCAGTCTGACCTCATAGGAAAGGTGCCCTCTGGTCATCCTCGTGGCCCTCCTCTGGACTCGCTCCTGCATGTCCACATCCTTCTTGTAATAAGGGCTCCAGAACCTGGATGCAGTACTTCAGGTGGGGGTCTCACCAGAGCAGAGTAGAGGGGGAGAATCACCTCCCTCTGCCTGCTGGCCACACTTTCTGATGCAGCCCAGGATCTGGTTTGCTTTCTGGGCTGCAAATGAGTAACTCAACTACAGTGTAATAACTTTCTTGAACTAAATCAAACTATTCAAAAAAGAGGCATATGATCTTTTTATTATCAGTTACTCAGCTCTTGGTTTTGCATGACATTCTAGCAAATCAATGTTCACCATGTCCCTTATAAAAGAATGCATTTGATCCTAAAAGTGGGGGAGTCAGCCTCATAACATCTTCAGTAATGCTTCTTAGCCTTTTATGAAAATATTTTGAAGTCATAGATGGATATGATACAGTTGATACAGTTGTGACAAAGCGGGCATTATTTCTCTATTAAAGCAAGTATTTTTAAAAAGCAAGGCATTTCTCCAGAAGCCTTATAAATTATACTTGAACCACAAATACCAAATGCCAGGCAACCATGGAAACATAAGCACTGGAACAAATGAAATATGGTTAATATGCCTGGAGCCTCCTGGCCACTGCTCTCCTGCTGCTTATGTTCCTTCATAAAGCAATACAAATATCAGAATGAAGCTTTTTTAATACACTTTTAACCAATGCCAACCTAGTAATCTATGAATCTTATCATTTTGTGATCTTCAAATAAACAGAAGTTCTGATAGTTCTGCACTAGAAAACATTCTCAGCACATTAAATCTTGACCATCAGTCAGGACATCCAGTCACTTCATATTTTTGCAAAGTTTTTCTAACTGTTAATAATTCAAGATATTTTACTTGAATTAAAACACTGGCCTGAAAGGCATATCACCAAGTTCAGTCTTCAGCTATAACAGACAACCAATGTCACATATATTTGACAATAGAGTACCTGTGAAAACTAAAAGATATGTTTGTGTTTTGAAGACTGTAAGTAATTTTATATGATTGTTTATACTTCATTATTTCAAATACGCTTGTGAAATATGTGCCTTATTCTTCCTTGAGCTCAATGTTCAGTGCTTCACCTTATCTGACAAAGTTTCCATCTCATTTCTTCAGTTAAACACTAATGTTGTGCCTGCTGTTTGTTTACAGTCATAAAATTTGCATGTGCTTGTACAGAGCTGCAGTTTGTATTTAAATGGTTTACTCTCCACTGTCTATATGCACAGACTGTTGTAAGTGAGTTCAGAACTAACCCGGATGTAATTTTTAAGTCTGTATCTCAGTTACAGGTATGAAACATGCCCGGATATTCTGAAGTGGAACATGAAAATATGGTAGCCCACTTGTGCTACTCCACATTGTTCACAGTAAACATGTTTTACACTCAGCTAAATCAACTGATACTTCCTTCATTTGCCTTTGCACTTTAAAAACATATATGTGCTGTCAAATTATCATTTCTTGATAGAGAAAATTAATTGCATAATGAAAATTGAATCATCTGATATACCACAAAGAATTTTTGCTCAGTGAGAGGCAGTTTGTTCCCATGCTGTATTACACTGAGTGGGCTTCAAGCATACAAATACCTGTCAGATGTGCTTGGTAGGAGTGGAAAGCTGAGGTAAGGAGTTTCCTATTTAGATAGTAAATTGTTCTTTTGTAGTTTCAAGGGGTGAGGCTAACTACCGAGAGTCTAATAGCTGATTCCAGTCACCATTTCCAAGCGCGCTAAGCGTATCAGTTGGAGACGCAGATGTGTCTCGCTGTAGGTCATTCTGTCTTCCTCGATTTACCAGTTAACTGGGACTCGTGAGCATCGTGAGCTGTAATCTGAATTCTGAGGACATCTAGTGGTGTCAACGGAAAAGGGACTAGGTCTGCACAACTGGTGGTTTCCCACTTGCATTTTTGTATTTCAGCTGAGTTCTGCAACACTGCCTCTGTCTTCAAGTCGAAGAAGAATAATTGCTTCTCATCTTGCATTTTTATCGAAAAAATTAACAGTGAAGTTAGCAAACTTTTCTTTAGTTTCTTTTCTCTGGTTGTAGCATTCCCATTTTACTGTAAAACCAAATGTAATGAAAATAAAGAGATGAATGCAGAGCAAGTGTAATATCTGGATCAATACTACCAGATCCAAATATTTAGATATCATGATATTGGCTCAAAAGTCATAAACTTATAAATACATTTTGATATTTTCTATTTGCCTTCTGTTTTCAGGAGTTATCACTTCAACAGTGATAAAAGTGCATGCATTATTTCTATATGGCTGGTTTCTCAGATAAATAATGAGTCAAAAAGTTAAAGCTGTAAGAAAAGCACACAGTGTCCCCAAATGCCAAATAACGTGCAATATTTAATAATCCTATGGAACTGTAATCCTAGCACTGCTAACTATTCAAAGACCATCAAGAAATCTTCCCTATTACTCTGTGATTCAGGTTTCCTACTTCTGAGGTGGAACTGTAGGTGTTGTCACAATTTTTGAGAAATAACAAGTTTCAATCAGTTAGCTGCAGTTCAAAAAGGACTTTGACCAAGCCAGGTGATATATACTACATGTTAAGCATTGTTACTGATGATTGCATGATGGCGTATTTTTCAGTAAGCCTTTGATGTGATATTTCCTCCTGAGGAGAAGCAGACATCATGAAGCAGAAATTAACATCATCAGTTCAAATGACTTTGCTACTTGCTCTGTCTGCAGTCGGTATGATGGGTAAGTACACTACTTCCTGAAACACTTGTTTTTCTTAAAAATCTTACTTTAGAAAAAACCAAAGCTTTATACAGTCTGTCCAGACCAACACTGCAACCTGTATATACTTTATTTTTTATGTGGCGATACTTAAAATGGCTTGCGTGCTCTTATCTTTTTATAGTATTAAATCAATGACTGTGTGGTGGTGATGAAAGACACTCTTTCCATCTCTACACTCACTCCATGCTTGTCACCATCATGTGGATAGTAGCATGCTTAAAGATAATGGCATGAAACTTTAATGAAATAAAGGTAACCTTAGGTTGAAAAGACACATGCCTTTCATTTCAAAATATATGTAAATTTATGATCTGTGATCTTGGTAGAAATTAATTAATAGTAGTCTTAACAGGAAATATTCTTAAATATATTGTGATTATTGGGGAATATTCAGATAATTAAAGAATGCACTCAGGTTGACAATACATAAAATACTCCTTCCAGACTGTATTCCTTCTTTTTATTAATTGTCTTACCTATTATTTAGCCCAGTTATGTGCAAATAGTTTAATTTTCATTCTGGTTCAAAGCTGAAGGTGAAATTTAATTACAAGATTATCTGAAGATCAATTTTTTTTGTATTTTAGGAAAAAGAAAAACAGGGTTACACATGTACTTCCAAGCTTTTTAATTGTATTTGGAGATAACTGTACACTCTTTAAGTTCAGATAAAAATAAAATCTTAATTTGAAAAAGAGAAGTAAAACAATTTAATAGCTATTTAAGAATTTTAAGGTTAAAATTATTTAACATCACTGAACATTCTGACCTTTTTTCCAGGCAGATTTATTTACCAAATTCAGTCTCTAATTTCAAAGAATTCTCTCAAAAAAGCATTCCTTCCTGAATTTATCTATCAACAATAGCAACAAAAAAACCTCATTGTCCAACTTTAATATTACAAGCTGGATTTCTGCACTTCCCTAGGTCAATCATACCCTGGAAAACCTAAGATAATAAGATGTCGTTCTCTAGAAAAAGAAACCTTTTCTTGTTGGTGGAAGCCTGGCTCAGATGGAGGACTTCCTACAAATTACACCCTGTTCTACAGCAAGGACAGGTAACAAGCAGTGCATAAGTATTCTGTAAGCAATCAAGTGATGATTATGACAAAATGAGGGAATGAGAACATTCATTTGTAAAAGTGTTTTTATGAATCCATGTTAAATCTTGGAGAGCTAACAAGAGCTATGAGATGTCTTTCCCTTGTTGGAGGAAAACATGATCACTACCAGACCCAAAACTTCAGCTTGTCCCTGCTGAAACTCATCTGACCTAAAATCCTATGCTGGGAAAGGCATATCTTATCCATCCTATCAGGATCAGCTTTTAGCAGAATGCAATGCCTCTGCAGTGAGGGCTAGAGGTGGCCATGGACCCCACTGCAGTGTATGTCCCTTACTAGGCACAGCAACCACCCATATGGAGATAATCTAGAGGGCCTTTGGTCCCCATTCTGGATTTGCCTTGTTGGTCTAAAATTGGAGTAGAGTCAGATGCTCAATCAGATGGTAAAGTCTGTGACTCTCTCATCCTGTTTAAGAATAAAATGTGAATTTGTTTAGTAGCTTTGTTTAACCTGTGTTTCTTTGCATAACTGTGCTTTCTTCCTGTAAAAAAAAAAAAAAAAAAAGAGGCTCAGACGTCCCTGCATCAGTTAAATAAACTCAAAATCATTTGGTATTTAATGATCAGGAAAGATGCAACCATTAACAATGCTAACAAAACTCAACAACACTCTGACAGCTTCTCATTTACAAAAGGCCAGACGTTTCAATAATACCTATCATGCTCAGAACTCCTGCTTAGGGATAGATGGGGGTGTTTATCTATTTCATTAAAACTACTAAGCACTGCCAAGCACTGCAGATTTGGGTCAATCGCCGTTCTATAGCTTGTTCTCTCTCAGAGAACTATCCGTGTTTTCTCTGTGAACTGGAAAATGGCCTGGAAACTAAAATACCTTGTTACTAATGGTGCTTAATGGTGAGACTGAAATGTGTCCTTGAACTATCTCAGATGCTGCTTTGGGTTTGTGTAGGTCACACCTCAGAGAGGCTCTGAGGACATCACCCAGTTCATCTTTAATTGAGTACAAAATATAAAAATACAGATAATCCTTTAAAGGTAGTAGGTAAGAGGTCATGTTAAAAAGCATATAAATTAACAACTTGCTGAAAACAAAATACTCCATAAAACACAACTCTGCCATAGGACCCATCTGGTTACTTAGCTGGGAAAATATGTAAAGAAGATACTTAGAAACTTTACTTCTTTAGGCAAAGTACATGTATTTAACCTGCCCTTTAATGCTATTAAACATGTTTTAATACTGCCTTGTGCTACCTATGGTCATTTCTCCTTCCATTCTTTTATTGACATTCTTATGTATAAAATGGAGGATAAAAGCATTCACTCTGAACAAATGCAGTTAAAATAGTGTATTACCAATTCATAATAGGATTGGACACTCACAAAAAAATGTTTCACACAGGTGGGATTATGTATAGATTTTAACATTTCATAATTTTTTACTGTACCCAAGTCATTATCTGTTTTGCTTAATTTCCTAAATTTTTACTTTTCTAAATAATTTTATTGCAGTGACAAAAAAATCTATGGATGTCCAGACTACCAAACCTCAGGCCCCAATTCCTGCTACTTTGATAAAAACCACACTAATCCCTGGACAACATACAATATGACTGTAATGGCAATGAATGAGATTGGAAGTAACAGCTCAGACCCTCAGTATGTGGATGTGACCTCCATAGGTAAAAAGGGACAAATGAAATGGCAAAAAAATTAGCTGGAGATGTGGGTTTTAATCCTAGAACAAGTAGTGGTGAAAAATTTCTTTACTCATTATGTAAATCTTGCTATGGACAAGTGTTTAGACTACCTAAAATATGCATCTTTATGTGAAAAGTGCAATGTATTTATAATTTAAATAACTACATATTCTATTGTAATTTGGGCCTATTGTAATATTTCATATTCCTCATTCCATTCCACTTTCTGTATGCACATAATCTACACATTATAATGATAAATATACTTAGTCATTTTAGCTATGAAATAATCTGATATTTTAGTTTTGTACCCAATGAATTTCTGATTTGTATTTCCTTAACCTGACAAATCAAGAGTAAAGTCTAAAGCTTGCTGATAGTGTGACAAATCAGTAGCTAGTTAAACATTACTAGGGAGAAGGGAAAAAAAGACTATTTCACTGATCCCTTACAGAAGTGCTGAATGATCTGTAATTAATGTAACAAAATAGAGAACTCTTCAGCAGGTGCCTTTTCTGAGAGAAAATAAAATCATTAACGGCAAACTTTTTATTTATGCAGTGCAACCAGATGCTCCTGTGAACCTCTCTTTAGAAACAAAATCATCTTCTAGCATAACATACCTTTTGGCAAAATGGTCTCCACCTCCATTAGCTGATGTCAGCTCTAATTCACATGTGTATCACTATGAGCTGCGACTAAAACCTGAGGAAAAGGAAGAGTGGGAGGTAATGGAAATGTATTTATATGCTTTTTATGTGCTTAACAGTGAGTCCTTTTCTGAATTTAACTAGTATTATAAAATTACAGGTTTTGTAAAGATAGAAAATATAGAGTTGCCAAGTATGATTAAAGAAAGAAAAATACTGTAGTAGTTTGTAGAGAGACTGTGAAATTTGAGGTACTTTCTTAATGTAGTCTGTCTGTTCTAAAATGTCAGAGACTGCTCAATCATACAGTTTAAAGCAGTTTAAATCAGGATCATGCAGTTTACTGATAATTAAGATGTAATTGGCAGCAATTAACTATGCAGTCAAGGTCTACCTGGGCAATATAACAGATACATCACAATAATGGACACTTAAAATGGTAACAGACACTTAATTTATAAACACACTTATATAATTAGTGACAGAAATATTGAGAAATTCTACTCTCCCAGGAAGAGTTAATTAGAAGTACATCTCACTCTCCCAGGCGTACAAACTCCCTTATTTATTTACATTTCTGCAGATGACACTGATGCCTTAACTCAGTGTAAACCACATCCCTTCATACAGTCTAGTAAGACACACATCAGTGAGAAAGCCCCCACACAGTCACATGCATACACCCAGGTGTGGGTTCCTGCCTGCTGCAGCCCACACTGTCTGGAATGCAGATACTCACAGTCTGATACAGTGTCCGTATCAGACAGAGCAGCCTTCTGACAGCACCAAACTAAATTTCATCTGCTGCTAAAGTTTCCAGTCTCCCTCCATTATGACAAATTTGCATGCTTCTTTAATACTGCTTTTCAATCTGACTCCTTTTGTTTGAGAACTCTCTCACTTATTCCCTAATTACTATTTAATTTGACTCAGAGCTGTCATCATAATCATCCTGTTCAGAAAGTCTGGGTTCTCCTACTTACACACACTATTTCATTTGATATTCCCAGATCTTGCCATTTTACTGAGTAGGCCACAGTAATCGTCACAGCTGAAGGATAAAATATCATTAAAAAGTCATAGTAAGATCATCTTACAGCCTGATTGTGGATCTGTTGGGAGTACTAACTTACATACCCAAATGAAATTCTTGCCTTTCTGAAGTCAGTGGCACAAGCCTGCTCCTTATGTTCTATTTATTAAAGAGGCACCATTTGTTATTACTTCTTCAGTCCATTTTCTTTTCCAGACAGTATCTGTTGGGGTGCAAACACAGTACAAAGTGATGAATCTACAAGCTGGGGCAAAGTATTTTGTTCAGGTTCGCTGCATATTAGACCTTGGAGAATGGAGTGAGTGGAGCTCTGGAAGTGACATTCAGATTCCAAATGGTGAGTGGATGATTGCTGTTCTGTTAATTGTTTTTTAAATTCTAGCTAATTCAGTATTATGAAAAGTGTCTAAATGGCAGCCCTGGAAACTTGATTCCTCACAGACACTTCATAGTGCTGGAAGGACAGCTTAATGCATCTTACTATACTTAGTGTAATTGTGTATTTAGTCTTGTCAGCCAACTCAGGATTCTTTTCTGAAAACAGGTTGAGCATTTACTAGGAAATCACTTCTGATACAGATGTGCTTAAATAATTTGCCATCCTGTCCCTCTATTTAAAAGACATGTTGATTTCATCTATACCTATAGATACCAGGAAATGGTACTTGTGTAAGAATCATTCATTCATTAGTAACTGGACCCAAGCCTTTGCCATATCGAACGGGGGATAACAGTTGAAGCATAATTAGCAGTGTTTTGTTCAGATTTGAGAACACACATTAAATACACACAACACAGAATCACAGAATCATTTAGGTTGGAAAACACATTCAAGAGCAAGTACAACCATTAACCTAACTGTACCAAGCACACCGCTATGACTATAAGCTCCAGAGCTGGACAACTTTTAAACAGTCAGGGATGATGATTTAGCCACCTTCCTGGGCAGCCTGATCCAATTATGGTTTCAATCATAATTTCTCCCTTTGTTCTCCTTTTCTTCAGACTAAATAGCCCAAACTCCCTCACCTGTTCCTCATAAGGGAATTTCTCCAGACCCTTCACCAGCCTTGTTGCCCTTCTTTGGACCCACTCTGGTACCCCAATATCTTTATTGTATTGAGGAGCCAAAAATGAATGCAGCACTTGGCATAGCCTCACCAGTGCCAAATATGGGGGAGCAATCATTACTCCTGCTGGCTACACTATTTCTGATACCAATGCCTTCTTGGCCGCTTGAGCACACTGCTGGGTCATGTTTAGCCAATGATCAATCAATACCCCTAGGTCTCCTTCTGCCAAGCAGCTTTCCAGCCACTCTTTTCCAAGCCTGGAACATTGCACTGGGTTCTTGTGACCCAAATGTGGGACCTTGCACACACAGAATTTATCTCAACCCCACTAATCCAGACTGTCTAGATGTCTCTGTAGGGGCTCTCTAGCCTTAAGCAGACCAACACCCCTAGCCAATTTGGTGTCATCTGCAAACTTACTAAGAGTGCACTCAATCCCCTCATCAATAAAGATACTAAACAGCAGTTGCCCAATGCTCAAATATTATTGGTAAACACTTCAGCTAGGCTGTCTCTTCTTCTGTCACTCATTGCATTATTCATTATTTGACATGTAGATTGCTAAAGTTAACAGAAAAATAATTTTTAAATGTCCTGTTTTCACATCTGACTTAGGCAATTAGAAATTTGGAAAATCAATGTCACTACTCTAAATAGTACAACATTTATATTATTGATGAAATAGGACCATATTTTGCCACAAATACATAATTGCTAATGTTTCAGTCACATCAGCCTAGCATCATCCTATTCAAAATTTAGGCTTTTTCCTCTGTCTTAAGTGCTTTGCTTGAGTCTATAAAAATATCATCAGGAATCCAAGTAATTATAAATTGCTTAGCAGCAATCAGGCAAGTAGCCTGAGTCCCGAGTCACTTTCCAAGGAAACGTGAGAGTTGCTTTTTTGTACATTTGGAGTCAGCTCAACATATGTACTTTGGACGAGAATTACTGGCAATGACATAAACAAACAGACTAATGCTTACATTCTTCATTTTTTTCCTGTAAAAGCCAAAACAAATGGGAGCATCACAAAACACATTTTTGAAGAAAATTTGGATTAGATAGAATATACATTGTACATTAGAATGTATTTTCATTTTACAACACCAGCTATGATGGTATTTCATAGGATTCATAGGATGGTTCAGGTTGGAAGGAATCTAGTTCCAAACGCCCTGCCATGAGCAGGAACAACCCCCACTAAACCAGGTTGCTCAAGGCCCCATCCAGTCTGGCCTTGAACACGTCCAGGGAGGGGGCAGCCACAGCCTCCCTGGGCAGCCTGTTCCAGTGTCTCACAACCCTGATCATGAAGAATTTCCTTCTGACTTCCAGTGTATAACTCCCTTCTCCCAGCTTGAAACCAAAGTGCTGTAATTTAAACATATTTTATGGAATATGAAGGATAAAAGAGCTACAGCCAGAGGACTGCAATACAATGCCTCAGCAAAGCAGCAGTGGGAAGGGATTTTGAATCCACGTCAAAGTAGCAGGCTGCTCCTCTAACCACTAAACTTTCTTTCGTTGTCTTAGCTAAGAGTAGCTAATATTAGCTTCAGTAAAACTTTTTCTTCCCTTGTAGAAAAGAAAAGTACTTTCCTGTGTTCTGCTTGACACTGGTTTTTGAATTCCAGGTTGACCTAATGCAATAAACTTACCACTTTGTTCATTTATTTATCTCTTACAGGAGAAACACCTCCTGAAAAGCCTACAATAATAAAATGCCGTTCTCCAGAAAAGGAAACATTTACTTGTTGGTGGAAACCTGGTTCAGATGGAGGACATCCTACCAACTACACTTTGCTTTACAGCAAAGAAGGGTAATAAGCTGTGTGTAATTTTTCAGTGTTTTACTGGAAGGATCTGGAAAATCTATTAATCCTGATTGGTTTTGCATTTAGGAAATGTTGTTTTCCATAGCACATGGTTTTGTCCAAGTAACATATTCTGGAATAGTACTAGCAGCAACATATTTAAAGTTGAAATAGAATCTCATTATAATGTCAAGTTTTCCAAATTTCTGCGAACTATTCTGCCCTGAAAGACAAAGAGTGCCTTGAAAGTTGCCATGGCACAGCAACAGCTTAATAGTATGCAACACACGGTCCTGTAGCAGTCTGACCAGGCAGCCCCCTGAAATAAAGCTTTCCAAATTTAGCAGATATTAAAATGTTCATCTGTTTATTTTGCACAGTTATTCAAAGGCCATGAATGCCTCCTGGCTTCCACAGCACTGGTCCTGGAACTTAGATCAAGTGCTAAACATTTAGGTTAAAGGAGCAGTGAGTATTCTGTTTGGGTCCTGTAAACTACAAAACGTTCAGTCAGCACTGCTCAGCTGCTGCTAAACTTGTCAGCTGATAAACAAGTCTTACTGGAAAAAAAAAGATACAGGTCCAGCCATACATGGCAGAGCATGAGGTCCTCATGCATGACTTTATCTTTTGTTATTGTCCATCTCAGAGAAGTCTGTAAATAAGTGCTGCCCCTTTCCTGTTACCCCTTTGGGAAGTTTCAGAATGGATTTGGAGGACAGGTAGATTTTTTTTGAGGAACAGGTGATGACAGACCAGAATAGATTCTGAAAGCATATTTATGTAGTATGCAGAACTCATGCTCACTCTCGTAATTGTGAAATGAACATTACAAAACACCTAGCCTTTAACAGATAGGCTAGAAGAGTACAACCAATTCTGCTGGCTCTCTGGAGCCTGTAAGCAGTATGCAGTGCAGAATGGCATTCAGAAAAATAGCAGCTGCACTCTACTGGCCCACAGCTGCAACCACAATAACCTAAATTCTTCAGATTTGTAGTCATTATTTTGGGGAGATATGCTAACTACAGGCTCTGGAATTGTCCAGTGACTCTTTATTCTGAAAGTTTAAATCAGATTTCTGATTTTCTTTGTTTTGGCCAGCATGAAAAATATGAGCCAGCCCTAAATAATTATAGAATCCTAGAATGGCTTAAGTTGAAAGGTACCTTAGAAATCATCTTCTCCAACCTCCCTTCCATGGGCAGCAATGGCTCTCAACTAGACTTGTGTGCTCAAAGCTTCACCCAATCTGATCTTGAGCACCTCCAGGGAAGGGGCATCCACAAGTTCTCTGGGCAATCTATTCCAGAGTCTTTTGACCCTTGTACCAAAGAATTTCTTCCTGAGGTGTAGTCTAAACCTACTGTCCTTCAAGTCAAAACCACTCTCCTTGTTCTGCAGCTACAGACCCTTGTGTGAAGACCCTCTCCAGCCTTCCTGTAGGTTCCCTTCAGGTATTGGAAGGCAGCTATAAGGTCCCCCCAGAGTCTTCTATTCTTGGGGTTTCTCTTCTTATCATAGCAAAGATGCCTCCGCTCTTTGATCATCTTTGTAGCCCTTCTCTGGACTCACTGCAACAATTTTATGTCCTTCTTATGTTGGGATCACCAGAACTGGATGCAGTGTTCAAGGTGGCATGTCAAATCAATAGTAATCAAAGTCAGGTGTTTTAGCCTGTGTAACCTGATCACTGTGATACTTCCATTTCAGAGAAGAACAAGTTTATGAATGTCCAGATTACAGAACTGCAGGCCCAAATTCATGCTACTTTGATAAAAAGCACACCTCTTTCTGGACAATATACAATATTACTGTGAGGGCAACTAATGAAATGGGAAGTAATGTGTCTGATCCTCATTATGTGGATGTGACTTACATAGGTAAGACATAAAAACTATTTTTTGTGGAACCAGATAATTTAAAATTAAGGTGTTTGACACAGGAATTTTAATCCTATCTTTTCTCATATATATAGGATTACAGCAAAGTTAAAAACTTGTAAGAACAAAGAAGATCTTGTCTGGTGTAACAGTAAATCAGTGTTCATAACATTACCTTTTTTTTTTTCAAAGGAAGCTTAAAAATTGTAAAAGCTTTAAAATTGCATTCAGATAACCATTTATTGGTTTCCCATATTTCTTTCAGCCAAGACACATGATGCAGCTAAAATCTTTTTCCACTGACTTTTTCCATCAACTGGAATCAAATTGATTTTTTTAACTAATAATACCTAAATTTGATTACCTAAAAGTAGTTTCCAGGCTGAAGAGAAGCTGAATTAGTGCTTTTCATAATACGGTGCTGAAAGTCTCTTTTCTCAGACTTCTTACACAAAGTGACTATGCAAAAGTATTTTGGGGTTTTTTTTCTAAGAGGACAGAACATTATCACTGGTAACCATTTTGTTACCAAAGATTTGCCTGCCAGGAGTCTGATAACTGGAAAAGGGCTGGTGGAGAAAAGGCTTTACTTCCATGCCCTGACTGCACTTCCTTGATGAAGCTTTTTATAAGACAGTGGTAAAATACAAGCACAACGTGCAGAATCCCTTCCTTTGAACCAAGGAAGCTTTATGTCTTACTGTTGCAGATACTTTTTTTTTCTGCAATACAGACAGGGCTTTAATATGACTGGTTTGTTTTATTCTCAAATATTCTTACTTATGTGTGTAGGGATTTAGCTGTTGGTTTTTGTGAATGTAAATGATGGGGGGGCGGGCACAAGTGTAATCTACTACACCTGTGTTTTAAACAGTCCTAAATAACTTGAATAAGATAATGGTAAAACACAGCTTTCACAGCACAACATCAAAGGTGTTAACTTTGAAACATACTTGTGGAGAAATGCAACAATAAATAAAAAAATAAGTAAAAATCAATTCCAGTGATAAATGATTAAGGCAAATCTCAGCATGAACTCAGCATATTTACTGTTCCTCTGGAGGGACTTACTCAGTTTCATAAATCTATGCTGTATCAGGAAACTCTTGATCCCTGTCTTCCAGCACCAATTCTAAATTACTAGACACAATGGAGCTGGCAACTTACCACTCATACTATTTCATATTTCTTCCTTAGATGCAAGGAGAAAACTAATTTAGACTCACACTGACAGTTCTTTTACTTTAACAGTACAGCCAGATCCTCCTGTGAATGTAACTCTGGAATTAAAAAAGCCAATAAATAGAAAACCATATCTAGTCTTGACATGGTCTCCACCCCCACTGGCTGATGTCAGGTCTGGATGGCTTACACTTGAATATGAGTTACGACTAAAACCTGAGGAAGGAGAGGACTGGGAAGTAAGTAGCTTCACAAGATTTTGCTGTATGATGTTTTCTGATCAATTAAGCTTTGACAACCAGGTCCCATGCCTCATCGTAATGATGCAAAGTAGCATATTGTTTTTCAAAGGAGCTTGACTGATCTGTAATTTCTTACTGAGGCTACTGGTATCTCAGATGCTGTTGTGTGGTAGCAAGTGATAAAAGTACTCATTTTTAATTGTGGTCATTGTATATTAAAGCATAATGGCATTACAGTTTAAATTGTTCATTCACAGTGAGTCAGGTTTCTTTTGTGATAATTTCATCTTAACCACAAGCACTTCTTAAGTGGCAGAAAGCTCAGTTACGTTATGTGCAATCATTTAAAGTTGTAAAGCAGCTGTTAAGTTATAGTTGTCATGGCCACATAATAATGTCTATGGCCAGTATCAGCAGCTCAGACAACTTGGTGGCAAAAATCTCCACTATCTGGCTGCACCCCCTTTTTGTCTGCTGCAATACTTTACAGCCACCTCCATATCTTCTTCCTTTTCCCTGCCGTTGCACTTGCCAATAATGCACTTCCCTTTCTAGTAATTCACTTTCTAGTATTCTGCGTGGTTCAACCAGTTCTTGCATACAGATTTTTCTCTCTCAATTTTCTTTCCTCAGTCTTTGTTTCTTGTCTTTCCCTCTCTCACCATTGCAGTTTTCACTATTACCACAGTCCCTCCAATTTGCCATATGCTTATGATGTACTTTTGTACTAGTTTAACTTGCAGAGTATTACCAGAGCCAGATGTTATTCCCTCTGAATTATGTAGAAAGCCGAGCTGTAGGAATAAAATGTTATTCCACTTATTCCATGCCTGCATGATAATTCTTAAGAAGCTATGCAGAATTATTCTTGGTTATGAAGACGTAAAACTAGCTGTGATTTTCATAGAAAAATGTCTCCATTTTAAATGCATTTTATGACTTTTATTTAATTTCCAGACAGTTTTTGTTGGACAGCAAACACAGTATAAAATGTTTAGTTTAAATCCTGGAAAGAAGTACATAGTACAGATTCACTGTAAGCCAGACCACCATGGATCATGGAGTGAATGGAGCTCAGAAAAGTATATTCACATCCCTACTGGTGAGTGGCCAGATACACCTTCAGTAATTGTTATTATGCAGAAATTTATGTAATACTTCTTATAGTTGTTCACTGAACACATTCATTGCCCAGGTAACTGAATTCTCAGTGTTCTTGCACTATACTCAGCTAGATTTCCCCTTCATTACTTTTTTGGAGTTTAAAATGTGAACCAATTTATTTACTTATTTAAAGCATGTCCTTTAGCGTGCTGCCTCATTTTTTCTCATGTTGGTAGGTTTCAAATAAAATAACACCAATAACTGCATTAGAACTACTGCACAGATAACAGCGACTACCTTCAGACATTAACAGCTCTCTGTTTACCTTTACCTGGAATGAATCTGAAATCATAGAATCATTAGGGATTGGAAGGGACCTTGAAAGATCATCTAGTCCAATCTCCCTGCCACAGCAGGACCACCTAGACCAAGTCGCACAGGAACATATCTAGGCAGGTCTTGAACATTTCCAGAAATGGAGACTCCACAAACCCCTGGGCAGCCTGTTTCAATGCTCCATTACCTTAACCGTGAAGAAGTTCCTTCTGATAGTTATATGGAACCTCCTGTGTTCCAGCTTGCACCCATTGCCCCTTGTCCTATCACTAGACAACCTTGAGAAGAGCCTGGCTCCATCCTCCTGACAGCCACCCCTCACATATTTATAGATACTAATGAGGTCACCCCTCAGCCTCCTCTTCTCCAAGCTCAAGACACCCAACTCCCTCAGCATTTTCTCATAAGGGAGGTGTTCTACTTCCTTCATCATCTTTGCTGCTCTACACTGGACACCTCCAGCAGCTCTGTGTCCTTAAACTGAGGGGCCCAGAAGTGGACACAATACTCCGATACAGTCTCACCAGTGCAGAGTAGAGGGGGAGCAGAACCTCCCTTGATCTGCTAACCAACCCCCTTCTGATCCCCCCCAGGATGCTGTTGGCCCTCTTGGCCACAAGAGCACATTGCTGGCTCAAATAAACACCTCATTGTAAAAAGTGTGATGTTACAACAGAAATCTTTTCAAATACCTAGTTCTACATAATTCAGCTGAACATTTAATTAATTGGTATGTATTTGACAATGAAATGACTACAGTATTGGCATAATTTTATTTCAATCCAACTACTGTAACGTTGTGACAAAATTTTGCTCGTTATAAATTTTTAATTATTTTTTCAGTATTTTATTTGCTGACCAATGCCTTTAATAAAAGGAATATTTATTATCAGATATTACAATGATTGTTGAGGTCCATGTATGCTAGTAAAGACCTCTAAATTCAAAACCAAATTTGGCAGTTTATACCAATTTTCAAAATAAAAGTAATTTGAGATTTTTTTTACATGCTTCCTATGTAAATTATAGATGGTTATTCTTAAATAATTCTGTTTATTTCCTAGACTTTAGAGTAAAAGATATGGTCGTGTGGATTGTCGTTGGTGTCTTGTCATCTCTTATATGTTTAATCATGAGTTGGATAATGATTTTGAAAGGGTACAGGTAAGTAACCAGTTTCATAATTGCATGGAGTTGAAAGGTCCAGTAAACTTTTAATAAATATATTATAGCATTTTATTCAATTTCCTATTAGTTTTGTGTTCTCTTATAAGCTGTAAGGTACAGGTATTTGACTTTACATTTGCAATTAATAAAAGAGGTATTTCTGTTCTTTATGGAACCCAGGCTAAAATCTAAGTTGGTAAAGACATGTCTCTGTTAGATCTGACCATCTTGGCTAGCATTGTAAATATTCAGAAAACAAAATTTGTGGTATCCCTGGTTCTGTAAAATACATGTTTTTTGGTTTTGCCCTCATTTCCTAAAGGAAATAAGGTTATATCATGAGGTTGTCTTTCTGCCCACCTGTCTGCTAGTTCCCTAGAAAATTTATTAGAATACTGGCTAACTTCTAATGGCTGTATGTGTCACAAAGATTTTACAACTTTTGGAGTAGAAGAAAGGGACAGAAACTGCTGAGGCAATCACCATCAAATCCTCTTTAGTAGTAATCAACTGAGAATCAAGTATGTGCATACAGACCCACCAGTCTTCCTAAACTGTGCCTCAGATACCTGTTTCTTGGCCAGTGATAAAGTTACAGTGATATTAGAGAACTGGGGATTAAGCTAAAAAGGACAATAAAAGAACTTTAGCAGTGTTACTTTTCTATATGAGTAACTTCTGCAGTGTTCTCTTTCTTATAAATACATCTAAGGATAATTTACTTACTGTAACTAGATTTGTAAATTACCTGGCTTGAGAGGAAGGCAGGAAACAGAAATCCCCCAGGAAGGTATTCAGATATAATAGGAAAATTGTTTACAATGTGAATGACATTCCAAGCAAATGGGAAGACAAATAGAGATACAGGGGCCTATATTTACACCTTGTGTATTTGTTCTGATTTCCTAGGATGATAGCCTTTATCCTACCACCTGTTCCTGGACCAAAGATAAAAGGCATAGATACACATCTGTTAGAGGTGAGTGACATTGATAACCACAAAATAACTCACTTTTCAAAGTATGTACTAGCAAACCTAATTACCATAATGAGGTATAAACCAGCTACAATTGTTTTAATCAATGTTAAAAAGAATTCCTTCCAGTTTTTATATGGAGAATATGTGTAAGACAAAAATTTCCTTGCACTAATAGTAGGAGAGTACTAGTAATTGGAGAACAGAGTTTGTGACTCCACTTTTTCACTGACACACCACAAAAGCCAGTGCTTGTGTGATCATCCTAGTAGTTCTTATGGAAGTTCTCTCCACCCCGTCTTCCCAAACTGAGGAGATGGGACATGGCCATTTTATCATTCTGCTCCATTTCTTTCATGTTAATCCCATGACACCTGTACGTGCCAAAAGCTCCCTACTCCTCCTGTTTTAGAATTCTGAGATTGTGTCTGCACACTAAGGGAAGTCAATAAATTTTCTTCTGTTCTTCCAGTATTTTTTTTGCAGCAGAAATCTAGTTTAGTTCTACTGATATAACTATTGAAGTATTTGTACATTGTTCACAGTTTTTCTACTCAGAAAATTTCCTGAGGTTAACAGTGAAAAAATATATATTTATTATGCCCCTAGAGAGGAAAATCTGAAGAATTACTGAGTGCTCTTGGTTGCCATGGTTTCCCTCCAACATCAGACTGTGAGGAACTACTGATAGAATATCTAGAGGTAGAAGACAGTGAGGAACAGCAACTCATGCCAAGCCATGACAGTGGTCATCCCAGTAAAATTGCTAAAATGATAACCAAGGAGACAGACAGTGACTCAGGCCGAGGGAGCTGTGATAGCCCATCTCTGCTTTCTGAGAAGTGCAGGGATTCCCACACCCTTCATTCAACACTTCAAACACAAGCCATAAGAGATGTACATGAAAGTAAAGGAGGAAAAATGACCTGGGAAACTCAGTGCATGGCCTCGGAAGAGAAAATACTTCTTTTCAGCAATGAGAGCACAAAAGCATCCACCTGGACTGCAGCTCAGTTACCTAATAATCAGCCTCCTATGTTTGCCTACCACAGTACTGTAGATGCACATATGATAACACTGAGTACCACAAATGTGAACATTGCACCAGTTTTGGTGGGAAATGAAGAAAAGAATCAGTCACGCTATCCTGTCAATGAAACTGTCCATAATGACAAGGAAAAGCAAAGAGAGATGATGAATTTGCATTCCAAATTTGACAAAACCACAGTCCAGGCCAAACAAAACAGATCTAATGACAAGTCACCTTTTCTGAATCCTGAACTCATGGATTATGTAGAAGTTCACAAAGTCAGACAAGATGAAGAGCCAACAGTTTTACTGAAGCATAAAGAAAATAGTGGAAAGACCGAAAAATACACTGTTCCAGGAACCAGCAAAGAATATACAAAGGTTTCAACAGTTGTGGACCACCATATTCTAGTATTAATGCCAGATTCACGCATCCAGCACACACCTGTGTCTCAAGAACCTACAATGGAAACATCCCAGAACCTCCAGCAAAGTCAAGCTGAGAAAAATATGAGTTACTCTCTGACATTTCCAAGCGACTGCAAAAGACAGACCAGTGGATCAGACTACATGGACCCATCTTCCTTTATGCCATCCTTTAAATAACTAATAGTTAGTACAGTACGTACTTAGTAGTTGTGTACAATAAACCAAAATCATATAGCAAATAGTTCCTGAAAGCAGCCTAGCCTCCTGTGTGTATTTTACAGAGAATAAGATAAACTGGGTTGAGGTAATAATTGTGGAAATAAACATTGGATCATTAACATTTTTCTGACACAGGGAAATAAGGAAATGGAAATTGTCTGCCATGAAAAATATATTGCAAACTAATTACTCAGCTCTGCAGATGTTTTGTTAGGTAATTAAAGCTGAAGAATTACTGCATATTCAGCAAAGACGAGAATTGTTACAGATCAGTCAATACATAACAGTAATCTGAGCAGTTCCTAAATAAGACAAATTGTTGCATCATAGCACTCTGATCTACAATGTATTCCCTTCTGAATCATTCTGACAATAAAATAAGGTATTTTATTCTCAATCGTTAAGAAAAAAGGAGCTCTTATGTATAATAAATCATATAGAAAAGGTTATATTCAATGAATTACAGTAAAGTAACAAATTCTTCTAAATATATTTTTGCTCTGTTTTAATGTGACAGAAAACTCTGCATCCCATTCATATCCTTGTCCAACCAAACAAAACATGAAAAAAATAGCAGGGCAATATTTGATATACTGCCTTACTGTATATAATATATAATTCCACTTTAGTACAAGCCCATATGTTTAACAGTGTATTTTTAAAGGCTATTTTTCTATTACTGAAAAAAAAAGCAAAAGGAAGTATTTTTTAATTTCCCAATGCTATTTAGCTACTTAGGAACTTTTCTGTTTCTTTCTGCTGACACAGCAGCTACAAGTAAAACCACCATTTCTATACAAAGCATAAAATTTAACTTTATACTAATTAAGAATAGGAAGTAATTTTTAAACTATATTTCTAATATATTACAGATGTATTACTATTTGAATTGTAAATTATTTATTTTACATTTTTTATCACCTGTAATTATAAAATTCAAATAGAAACTAGGTTTTGAGAGCAAAGCATATTCCCCACTGAATCTGTATTCTGATGCAAATCATTAATGGAATGGTGTTCTCCTGTATCTTCACAAATTGCACTTTCCTCTAAGCCTGGTAGAATAGATTGAAAGTCTGATTCTCGGAACCCAGCCCCAATAGTCAATGGTATGAAGCATAACATCTGAGTCAGAGCTCTGCTGAAGTAGTGGTGGAAATGAGGAAAACAGTCCATGTTCCTAGGCTGAACAGATACCCCTTGAACAGCACTGGGAACAGTGAGGATTCCTCATATCCATGTAACCCAAGCCAAATCATAATGATACTGGAATGGCTCTGAACTTTCTGTGTTCCTTCCCTCTTGAAACAAAAGTGTAATTTGCTCCAAGAAAGTGTGACCATGTGATGACTGATTAAATATGGAACAAGTATTTACCCAATTGGAAGTGTAAGGAAAAATGTACCATACGTGTGAAGGCAAGAGTATTTGCTATAGATGAGCTTTCTTCTGGTTTTGTCCTTCCTTACTAGCTTCACAGCTTCTCATGATTTTATGCACTGAGCCAACCTTCCTGTCATATCAGGTAACCTGCTGCAGAGCCAGCCAAAAGAGACTTTCAGATTTTGAAGGTTCCAGAAGGCCATATTTAATTTGGCAAATCATATTCTAACCTTTTACTTTCGTGCCATGGAACTGCTCAAATACAGATCAGTCCAGCTCCCTAGCCCTTCTGCTTAGTAGGACTTTAGACATTGACTAATTATCTGTGCATCTGTAAACATACATGCAACGTTTACTTTAGGCATCAAATTTGGAGTTTGTGTCCTCTGCCCTCTTCCAGAATCTGACCAGAGCAGTCTTGATGCTCTGATGAATGTGTACGGATGTACTCTATGACTCTTAGTTCACCCATTTACTTTAGCACTTGAAGGCAGTGGAGTGGCTACTCCAGAGAGCAGTGAAACAAAACTTTAGTTAGTTAATGTTAACAGGACAGTTTTAGTGTAGCATTTGTGGTACATTTTACACATTTTATAGAGCTGTATCAAGTACTGCAAAGAAACTATCAACCTATGGGTCAAAACTTGAATGTTTTGCAGGGCAGACACGTGTATCTACACGTATCTGACAGAGCTGATCCAGATCAGACACACTCTTTCTTTATACAGATAGTCGTATCTGAGCCAGGCTCATTTTTTTCTACATGCTGCTACATGCCTTCTGTGACACATCTAGTGCACATGCATGGAGGCTACATAGTCTTATCTAGCTGCAACCTAAAGATTTTCCTTCTGTAGTGGATTTCTTAGGGTAAACATAGGTGACTACAGAGATGTTGTAAACCAAAGAAAGTGGGGGGGATATAAAGAGCCAGCAGCAGGCTATTGCTGTTAGTTTGGACCGGATGGAAACAGAGGCAACATAGAGCAAATTTTAGAGTGTGTGATTCACCCTGCCTAACTCTATGGAACTATATGTGTTCCTCCAATAATCCACACATAAAACAAACCAAGTGAAAGAGTTTCTGTGCTTTGCCATAAATTGGTATTGAAGCTGAATAACAGCTGTAGCCTACATATATTATGAGGTAGAGTCTATCCACCTTTGCTGATGAATGTCTGAATATGCCAAATCATCATGACTTGATAAAAAAGAAATACAGCCAGAATAGAAAACATGCTTTATGGTAGCTAAACTTTTTCAGGGGTGTACTAACTAAATACAATTCGAACAAAAATGTCATAAAATTATTTCATTCTTTAAGCTGAACAAATTTACATGTTGATTATGTTTCCCTTGGATTTGCTTTTATTTTCCAAAATACCTTGTTACTCACAAGGAGGGAGCAGCACTTTCTTAAAGTGGCCTTTCCCATCTGAAAATACATTAAAAAGACAATAAACTACTGTTCCATAAAATCAGAATAATCTTCAGCTAAGTGTGTGGGCCTCTGGATGTTGAAATACTTCTTTCTTTCTGTTTGCAACAATTTTTTTGCTTGCTGCTCTTTAAGGAATAAGTTATTTTATTAGGAAATAAAAATAGATTTTTCAGCAGTTGTACAGAGTCAATTGTTAAACTACAAAACACCAGTGAGAAGTAACAGGTTTTTGACATTGCCATCTAATACACAGGGAAACAGAATTTATGCCTGGAATGGGCATTAACCTTCTAGCTCTTGCACCATTAGTCAAATTTCTCATTTGGAATTATTTGAAAAGTTTCAATAATGCTTTCAATGTCAAATTTATGCATGTGTAACTTGAAAGTGTTGATTACTTTTTAGTAGCATAAATGCCCTAAGAGGAAGCAGTAAGGCTCTTCAGAAGAAATTATAAACAATTAATAAAATTGAGTATACGTGTTTTAAAATAGTTACCTTTCCTTTGGACTCAGATTAATTTGATTAGTTTTTTTTTCAGTATTGTCAAATATGGGTCATTAATTTTCTAATTAATTTTTTATTTAGTAAAGATGTATTTGATGTACAATTTTGCTATTTCGATGTAATACTCCTGACCTTTAAAGAAATACAGTTTATTGAAGTGGGACATGAGATCCCAAAACTTACTGTCACATAAGGAATGATCTTGATGATACTATGTAACTACAAATATTATTTAGTAAAAATACAGTAAACTGACTTTATATAACACTAGTAAGAGATTATATGTGTTTATGGAACAAACTGTAAAACAAATATGTAATGATAACTGATTTATGTTAGAGCAGTGAATTCTGTGGTGTATCTGTTTATGTGTCTATGTTTAAATGGCTGGAAAATAACAGTTGCTTTAAATGTCACTTAAGTATTTAACGTGTAGTAACAGCAGGTGTTCAAAACGAGTAATCAAAAATTTTTTGTGATCTTTGAAGCATTGTGTATGTGGGGTTCAAATCATGAAGCCTGTACATGTATTCCATAATTTTTGTTAACAGTTTGAAGGTGTTGTGCAAGGAAACCAAAGTCATGTAAGTTAGTTGATAGATACTAGACAGCTTCTACAAAGCCATAAAGCAAAATGAAAAGTATCATGAGATTAGGCATCATATTCTTAAAGAATTGCTACCTCAGATTTTTTTTTTCTCCCTTTAAAAAGGCAGGCAAGAGCATTTTAGCTGGTGTGTCAAATTGTGAATCATTTTATTCATATTTTAAAATGTTACTTGTAATGTTCAAACTATTTTTCTTAACTAAAAGCTTGTTGTGGAATCATCACTCATGTTACACTGGTAGTACTAGGATGGGATGTTTGAGATGCATAGCAAGTTTGAATGTCTTTTTGAATTTAAAATTTGAATTTATGAAAATATAAAAGAGAAATATCCATCTTGCAGGGTGAGCCATACCAACCAGCTTGGCTGCCAAGCATCAGTCTCTTTCCTGGGCTATAAAGATTCTTGCCATGGCCTTTGTGCTCAGCTCACAAAGACTGAATGAGCTGAGTTGTCAAGTCTCAGCTGTCTCAAACCCTCATTCTAAATTCAGACTCAAATTCCTGTGGGGATGGAAAGATGGGCTTTGCTTCAATTGGAACAAACCTGTGGCCCTGCCTTAAAAATAATTTTGAAACAAATAAGGGGATTTCTTCATTTTTCCTGTGTATGTCAAGCTGAAATTAAAGATAAGCGTAATACAGAAATATATATATGGGGATAAAAAAAGAGCTTAATGAGGGGAAGAGGGATATGGTTGCTGCATGTGTCAGAATGGAAGAGGAGTGCAGTCACTATAGGATAGTGCATAGGTAGGTAATTAAAGAAATCAGAGGGGATAAACACACATTTTGATACACCTGCAAAACAAGGGAGGGAGAACAGACTGTGGAAGCAAGGCAATCTGAGTAGACAGTTAAAAATGAGACCTAGTAGAACTGAGAGGGGTCATAAATGAATTTGTGAGAGAAAATGAAGGGAATACTTTATATGAAAAGTGGGAATAGACATAGCTACCTGAGATTGTCCGTCAAAGCTGTAAAACCTTATTAAACGCTGTAGTGTTAGAAAAATGCAAAATAGGCTACTACAGACCAGATATTGTATTTGAGCACAAACAGTCTTTAATATGAGAATGGTCATTGACTTTCTGTCAGTTAGAGGAATGTCTTTTGTGTGCCTGATGTTGGTCCCAGGTAAAGAGAATACTTGAAGAGCTAGACCCCTCATCTGATCTGATCTATTTCCTACATTCCTGAGAAAACAAAAAAAAAAATAAAAGGAGAAAATGTACAACACTGTTCTTATAAACAACCCTTAATTTTTCAGACAGATCTACAGATGAGGTAGATGTTCATCCATCAGCACTGTCTCACGTGTATGCCTATCAAGCTTAAGCATTCTTCTATTTTTTATTACTTAGAGATACCATAATGACCTAGAAGCACCAAGAGAAAAATAAGTTTGGGGATATTAATACACAGTCTCTTGGCATTTCTGGGCATTGTTGGTTTATATCTGTGAAAATGTATCTGTTAAAAATGACAAAGTCAGGCTTAAAGTCTTTCTATCCAATTTTAAGCCAAGTTTTTAAGAGAAACTATTATGTCTGTCAAAAGTAATTAAGAAAAATACCTGAATTAGTCATGTGGCATCTTGCAGTGCTGATATGCTAGAAGCTGGGCTTATACTCAAGATATTGGTGTATAAAGGAGTTAGATACAAGAGGTCTTTTTTTACATCTTCCTCCTTTTATTTTTTTGTTCTGTTTTGTGATGCTGCTTATCTTGGACCTTGTCTTTAACTTTCTTTTGGACAATGCTGCTTTTGGGTCTGTTTTTGTGAGCTGCTGAGTACCTTCACCTCATTTGGACTTAAGTGAAAGTGGAAAGATTTCACTTCAGTTGCTACCAAGACTGCAATGGTCAGATTTACAGACATGTAGTGATGAGCAGAATTTTTATAGGATGCTGGAAATCTTTGTAGAAAGCACTTGTAGAAAAAATTCTTTCATTAGGACATAGAATTTTACATGTCTTGGAAGAGGCAGATTTTTCTACGTGCAGAATACATGCAGAAAAATAATTACGTCAAATTGTATTTTTTCATGTTCATAATGCTGTGGAGTACTCTTAATTATCATCATGTCCTTCATCCCAAAAAGAAGAAGAAACAACTGCTCAGCTATGCTCAGAAAGAGCTCCTGGGCTTCTTTACTCTTCTTTATTTTTCATTTTGAAAGGTCACTTTTTTATTCTGACTGTATTAATCATCTGGGGAAAAAAAATACAACCATCATTCCATGTATGCATTGTATTGTTTGGAGACACTCAGCACTATATAAGCTTCTGAAATTTTCACATTGTGCTTCATGTATTTTTTTTCTCAGTCATTGTGTAAAATACAGAATACTGAAGATGCTGGTCTGTAAAAGTACAGCCCAGGAAAAAAAAAACATATCAGCAGTAACTAATTGTATCTGTTCAAATTTCTGCCATGCTACTAAGTGCAGGTAGAAGCATCTGGAACTTCCTTGCCTCTAATTGTGCAGGTCTCTCAAATATATTTATAAATTAAATTACATGTTCTGAATGATATGCAGAATATCATATTTGTCTTTCCAGCAAAGATATATTTCAGAATTCAAGGTATAAACCATTTTATTGCTAGCTTTAGCAATGAAACTAAGCAATTTTTCCATAACTTCAGAATTTGTATGCAATCTGGAATCCAAGTTATTGTAGTGTCATTACTGTAGCAACAGAATGACTTTAAGCACAATTACTCTATGAACCAGATCCAAACGTTTTGTAAATTTCTAACATTTAAGAAATTATAGAAAGCAGATTTCTTACACAGTATGTACTTTGGTTGGAGAATACTGGTATAAAAACAGTTGCTCAGGAATTCTTCAATGTTTCTAAGCGTATCTGAAGGAAAATGCTTTAAAATGTATTTTTTCTTAATATTGAAAATACTGGCTTTAATAAAATATGTTAGTGATTTCTCTCATAAGATCAATATTGTTCTGAAGCCTGTAGCTTTCTGATGGACTTTTCAATCTTCTGTTGTTGTAAAATCACTTTGCAATGGTGTTCGCATTTCAATTTAATAAAGGTTCTTGAATAAAATTCAAAAATTATTTCATAATGAAATGTAACTGTTCCAGTATGTAATATATTTTTTAAAAGAGGAAAAGCCCAGCATCCTGCAGTTTGTAGGGCAGGGGCCCACTGCTCTGCATGTGTAAGGCCCCATGACAGCTGTTTTATTCACTTTGTATGCATAAGCAACTGAGCCAGTTAACACAGCCAGCTGTGCAGGTCATGACTTTTATAGACTTGCTTCTTTAGCTACTGGAGCTGATGACAATTATCACTTAAATTCAGTTAATTTCAAGTTGTTGAAATTAAAGTTTGAGAAGGGCCAGGCATTTTTAAGACAAAACATATCTAAGCACTGCCCCAACTGGTAGAAAACACAAATCCCCAATCCTGTATCGTGAAAACAGGCCGAGTCCAGCCCTTAACCAACGGTATAGTGCCCACCACCGTCCTCAAGCTCATGCACTGTTGGTACATTAGGGTCCACGGTTGGACTCGAGCGCTTTAAGGCCTTTTCTCACATGAGTAGCGACTCTGTAATCCTGCACTACAGCTTTGCCGGTGCTACGCTCACCCACCGTAGCGCCCAAGGCTGCGCAGCGGGGACAAGGGTCGTGGAACCGTGGGGAGGCACCGCGGGGGCGGGGTGGGGCGGGTGCTGCCCTAACAGCGACCGACATGGCGCGGATGCTCGGGCCGCTGGCCGCGGGGCGCGGTGAGGGCGCAGCTGGGAGCTGGGAGCGGGTGGGGTCACTGGGGTAGAGGGGCCAGGCGTGAGGGACAGAGGGGTCCGGTCCACGTTGCAGCAGCCGCTGAGAGGGGTTCCGTAAGGGTAGTCTCCCGGTGGGACAGGAGTGGGATGGGATGAAAAGGGTTGTTTTGTCCCGTCGGTGCGACTGGAAAGAGGACAGGAAGGGACATGGAGAGCTGTAACGACCCAGAGCAAGGCTTGTCTGCCCTGAGCAGCCTCTTGCAGTCTCTGTGCCCGCTGCCCAAGAGCCCGTTTCAGCTAAGCCCCGAGCCTTCGGCCCGTGCCTCATCTCTGCTATGAGTTTAGCTTCACCTTATGTGGCTCAGCCTGCTGGATCATGGAGTCAGAGAATCACAGAATGGATTAAGTTGGAAGAGACCTTATTTGCCAACTTATTGTTATGGACAAGGACATTCATTAGACCATGTTGCCCAGGGCCCCATCAAACCTGCCCTTGAACACACGTCCAGGTAGGGAGCAGCCACAACGTCCCTGGGCACTTGTTCCAGTGCCTCAGCACCCTCTGAGTGAGGAACTTTTTAATAACATCTGCTCTGAACCTATCCTGTTTTATCTTGAAGTACCCTCTCTTAGATTCAATGGACCTTGGACTTAACTTGTAGCTTTGTCTCCAGCACTGTCTCTGACCCCATTTGCTCCTCACTGGACTCCCTGGACTTGTCTTTTCCACTACCTGGGGCACGCTACTTTGTGTATGCCTTGCCTACCTTGTTCAGGTCTGTTACAACAGTAACCTGATCCCTGATAGCACTATATGTGGTGCAGTCACCTTGGGCTCCTTGTAGAACCCCTTGTAGAGGATTCTGGCTCTTCCTTGCTCCCAGAAATGCCTTTATGTTGGAAACAATTTTTTACTTCAGTTTTTTCTGTCAGCATGGAAGTCCGTGTGAAACGCAAAACTGAGTTTCAGGAGATAAGAGAGAAGCACTTTTTAACAATTGGTTTAATCTATGTGCATTTTGCCTTTACAATAGATGTAACTTAAATTATTTCCCCCTGCCCCAAGAAAATCTCTCAGGAAAAGAAACAAACAAACTCAAACTTTTTTTAACCCTATGTATTCTGCAAACAAACGTACTGAGTAATGGTTTTTAGATGTGCATGAGAGTGATGAGAGCCTGGAATGGATTGTCCAGGGAGGTGGTTGGGGCCTCATCCCTAGAACTGTGTAAGGCTGGGCTGGATGAGGCTCTGGCCAGTGTGATCTGGAGAGGGTGTCCCTACCCATGGCAGGGGGATTGGAACTGGATGATACTGTGGTCCCTTCCAACCCTGACTGATTCTATAACTTCTTACCAGTGAGGGTGACGGGGCACTGGAGGGGACTGCCCATAGGGTTTGTGGAGTCTCCTTCTCTAGAGACGTTTGAAACTCACCTGGACTTAGTATGGGTGATCCTGCTGTGGCAGCGGGATTGGACTAGATGACCTTTCAAGGTCCCTTCAGATCCCTGATGATTCTATGATTCTAAGTGCTTGGTAATTCTCTTACTATTTTGCAGTTGTTCTTAGGCAGCAGAAATGGAAAAGCTCTGTCTCCACAGAAGTAAAAATGCCTCCTTGCGATTTTGTACCTGAAAAATACAAAGTAAGTCATACATACAACAATTTTAGTAGGACCGCTTTACTAGTTTTTAGTGCTGTAAATAGGTAGCACAATTATGATCATAAAATTTTACAGTTTGAGGAAAAGCCAGTTCTGGCACAATCAGAATATATCCTATTGATGCACGTGTCTGACAGTCATATAACTTACAGCTAAGATGAAATTGAAATGCATTAGTCTGGATCTTCAGGAAGCGTAAGCAGATTCTGACTTTGTTTGTTCCATTCAGTCCTATCCGTATGAACGTATGAAGCAGATTCGTGAACAAAATATTTCTCCTACACTGCAAATGTATTACAAGAAGCCATTGTTACTGCATCAGGGGCATATGCAGTGGTTGTTTGATTATGAGGGACGAAGATACCTTGATCTCTTTGCTGGAATTGTCACTGTCAGTGTTGGTCACTGTCACCCGTAAGTATGTTACTGATTGGTTTATGCTGTAAAATACAGGAAGAGATACCTTGTGTTGGTTTTGTTCTTCATTAATGTGTGGCACTGTATGCCTAAAACTAAAATATAATTCACTGAATTGCCATGTATTATTTATGTTAAGGTAAATTTGCACTACACTTTGAAGAATTAATTAATTCTGTGTACTGGTTCATCCCTCTGGCAAATGGTGCAGTGTCTGCATTTTCAGAATCAGTGACAGGCATATGTATGCACATATGAGTGCATATGTGTAGAAATAAATTCATTTGTCTCTTCTTTTGCTGCATGCAGAAAAGTAACTATGGCTGCCCAGAAACAGCTTGCTCGCCTGTGGCATACCACTAATATCTACATGCACCCTTCAATCCATGAATACGCTGAAAAGCTAACTTCTCTTCTTCCAGATCCTCTTAAGGTACTTGGCTTTTGACAGGATCAGGGGCTGATGAGGAGGGTATCTGTTTGTAAGAAATACAATCACAATTGTAGTTGAAATATTATTAAATAAATGAAAGCCACAATATCTATGGAGAGAATAACCATATGGGAGCTACAGACTGTCAGAAAAGATAGTGTGACCACCCTTCAAGTCCTTTTATTTAAACCCAGTTGTAGACAAGTATAATATCCCAAGCTCCTGTTCTGTTTGTTCTCTCCCTCTAGTTGTCGCTATGAAGGGGCACTACTAGCTTAAAAATTACTGAAGGAACCAAAATGTTAACTATTTTTGAATGTAGCCAGCCTTAATTTTCTTGGTCTCATGAAAATTCACTGTGAAAAGTGTTTGCCAGTAGTTTATGTAGTAAGTTTTACTGACATTTAAATAAATAAATCACATAACTGTCACATTTTATATGCCCAGAAACAGGAAGAAAAGTATTTGGTTTGTTTTAATGTAAGATAAACTGGTACTGAGTAAACTGGGCTACCAGCAGAGTGTGAAGTACCTTAAAAATGAAAGGCAAATAAAAAGTAAAAATAAAAAATGTAAAACAAGTGCATAATTTAATCAATGGAGGATCTCAAAGCAGTGACAGTAGGACTCAGAACTTGGATTCAGCATATTCCCTAATCCTCAGCTGCCTCCAGTAAGCAAAACAAGCTCGGTTTGCAGCTTCCGTTGCACAGTTGTGTCTGAGTATGTTATTCACAGTAGCTAAGATGCAGGGGGACTGTACAGGCCTTTTTTCTTGCGTGAGGGTTAATTCTGTTCAGTCAGTCAAGTTCACTTTGACCCAGACACTTTAATTTATCTTAAAACCTCTGTTCCATCTGAGGAAAACCTGATGACTCCAACTTAAAGATTTTTCTGTAGTCTCCATGAGTAGATCTGCTTGATCTTAGTTCTCCTTTTGGGTGTATGAGCAAAACTAAGATTATTGTGGTGAAGTCACCTTGTGATAGTGATAAGGTAATTCTAAGTCACACAGTCTGATGCTGAACAAGAAGGTCGTGGCTGTACACTGTACTGATTGTAAGCATTCTCCTGTAGGTGGTTTATCTAACCAATAGCGGGTCAGAAGCCAATGATTTGGCTATGTTCATGGCAAGGCTATATACTCGTAACTTCGACTTTATCGCTCTCAGGTAATGGTGACAAATCTTTACAAAACTCTTTTGTGTCTTTGATCAGTCCCTGTATTTCTAAGCCAATAAATAACAAAGAAGTCCTTTACCCCAGATCTGGTGAAGGGAATGCTATAAAATGATTTTATTTTTATTTTATTTTATTTTATTTTATTTTATAATACTCCTACAAAGAGTAGAACAGGAGTTCAAAATTTGGGACCCTATGTTAGCACTAGTTTGTGTACAGAGCATAACCTGCAATTTTTGCATTTGTTACTCAGTAAAGGTCTAGTCTATGTGTTCAGGGTGGACCTTGATTCAGGGCCAGAGTAGACTCCAGCAATTGCTGATTTCATACTTTATCCCAACTGTGCAGTACCCCACTTGCAGTACCTCTGGAATAGCAGTGGAGTGAACCACAGTGGGGAACCAGTCTGTCTGAAAGGTAACGCAGTGGAAGGATTTTTATTTGCTTGTTTGTTTGTTTGTTTTGCTCCCTTGTTTTTCTGCCAGATCTCTGAACTGTGCTTTACTGCACAGGTATAGAAATAACTCTTCTGGCTTAACAGCAGAAGTGGTGCAGGGGTGAGTGCACTGTAAGCACCAGTGTAAACAGTTCTACATCCTGTGCATCCCAGGTGGCCTCAAATATCAAAATAAAAGGCATTGTTATGAAGAGCTGTATTTTTCTGTTACTCTGTTCAGCAGAACACTGGGAACCCACCTTGCTTGTGTATTCTCATTAACGAACTTCTGACTTGTGTATGCAATCAGCAGCAAACCACCATGTACTTCAATGATTGCCAGCATCTGTTGGAGAGAGCAGCAGTTCACAAGATTCAAAGAGCTGACATGTTTTCTCTGCAAAGTTCAGATGCTGCAGCAGAACTTTGTGAGGCATTCTCTGAAATGCTATTGGTTCCATTCATTGTTCTCCTTGCAAACATTATCTCAAAATTCTAACATTTGAGATTTCAGGAAACTAGTGCAGAATAGCAGTCATGGATCTTCCAAGAGCAAAAAATGGCAGTAGGAGTGTTCTTGATTTGAGTATAACAACACATTTTCTCACAGTTATTCCTGGGTCTGAAGTGTGCCTTTTCAGAATTTTTGTTTCTCCAGTCACTTCCTGAAAATTAATTATGCTCATGTGCTTTGTTTGCACAGAGGAGGATACCATGGAGGCAGCCCCTACACCCTGGGATTGACATCTGTTGGTTCTTACAAGCATGCTGTTGCCAATGGCTTTGGCTGTTCAACAGTGAGATTTTTATTGTTTTGTTATCAGAGTTTTGTATCCTCAGAGTGCTTTATGATTGCTAACTAACTGTAGTGTAGCTGTAGGATTCTTTTCTCCATAAGTTATTTTGGACTTGGGACAGCCATAATACAAGTGGTGGTGATTTACCTTTAGTCATGCTTGGTGGTTGCACAAAAGTCTATGTAGGCTGCAAAATAGTAATGCTCAGAACCCATTTGTCCTGGTTTGTTTTGGCAAATCTTTGCACCATTATTTTCAGCTGGCCTGGTTCCTTCCCTGTAATAAAAAAACCCTCTATGATGTCCGTCATTTCAGTAGGACAGTAGACATACCTGTAAGGACATGCATTGGGGAATAAATGGTGATATGTTATCTCCTTGCCCTTGAGCAAATGAAAATGAATTTCTGTCTACTAGAAGCTAGACTTGGCTACTCTTGATGCAGGTGATAGTCCAGTCACAGTCATCCTTCACAGCAGCCTTCCAGCCTGGCTCAATTGCCTGAAGTCGTGGTATTTCATCAGCAGTCAGCATTAGAAAGCTGGAGTTCCCAATTTACAGCCTGTGTTTACTCCACTAGTTCTGCCTGCTTCTCTCTATGTTGCAGATTTTTATCATATTTTGGGTTGTTGAACCAATGCCAGCAACACTAAAAATATTGCTGTTAATCTCAAATAGCCAAAACTGATGACTAGCTTAAAAAACAAAACAAAGGAAGACATCTCTTGAGTGGCTAATGCTGGAATAGCTTACACTTAATGGTTCTGACAGTTCTTGAGTGGGAGGATTGGTGTTATTCCACAAGTGTTCTTCAGACAAGCTGCTTGAACTAGGTATGCCCTCTGATTCAAACAGAGACTCTAACTGATTTATTTAGTTATTATTCACTCTTAAGCATGATTATAGCATCTCTTAGGACATCAACTCTAGCTATTTCTCCTATTCTTGACAGACAATGTTACCAGATGTTTTTCGTGGTCCATGGGGAGGCAGCCGTTGTAGAGACTCTCCAGTGCAAACTGTTCGAAAATGCAGCTGTTCTGAAGGTGGGTGCATGGCAGAAAGTATTTAGAGAATACTATGAGGCTTTGGAAACAGTTTATCTTTTCCTCCTCAAGAAAGTTAAGTCTTCTGATTAGAATTTGCAGGGACAACCAAATAAAATACTACAGAGAACATCAGGCATCTGATTCCCACTGAGTAAAGTTTTTGGTAAATTGCAGTTCAGGTTCTCAAACTTCTGTAAATCATAGTATTTATTTCCAGCATTTGTCATAATCCATGGCAGCTGTGGAACTCACTTTAGCACATCTGAAAGAGTAAAAATGTTGCTTGATGTTTTCTGCTGTTTGTGAAGTCCTGACAGCTCTCCCGGTTTTGATTTGGGATAATACCAATAGTAAGGACAACCTGAAGCCAGTGAAGGGCAAAAAGGCTGCACATGAGGCAAGATATTACATAGACAGCATAAGATTAAACATCCTCTAGTGTTTATCTTTTAACCACAATTACAGTAATTTTCTTCCACTGCTTCAACAGGCACTGTACAGTATTTTATTTCACATACATCCATAACAGAAAGGTGGTTTTTTGAGCTCTGCCCTCACTATGAATGGTAGTGTTAGCCATTCTTAACACTCTGTTCTTCATTTCAATGTAGATTGATAAAAAACTGCATTGTCCAAAATCCTCATAACTACACTAACCTAATGTTTGCTTATGTCTTACACTTATTGCTTAACACCAGAAAAAGGGCCCGTTCCTTCCTACTGCTTATGTGTAGATGATTAACAAACACTTTACCTAACTGCAGCTTACTGACCTGTATAGTGGGTAACATCTGGCAGCTTTGCCTTTCTGTTTTGGTACTGGCATTTGTTACACTATAAGTAGATTAAGAGAAAATGAGGGACTTTGTTTAGCTTTTTATGTCTACCTGAAAGGTGATACTTACCATGCAGTCAGATAGTACTTGTTGCTTAGATGTGTAATTTTGTAGTTTTAAGCTAGTTTTGTGCTGTCTTGTGTAAATTAAACTACTTGCTGTGTAAACAGGTGTATGTCATGCCAGTGACCAGTACATTGAACAATTCAAAGATACTCTGAACACTGTGGTGCCAAAGACAATAGCTGGATTTATTGCTGAGCCTATTCAAGTATGTAGTTCGCAATTTCTCAGTTCTGGTAGCACAAATAGTGTGAAACAATCAAATCTGATGATCTTTAGCTACATCCTAAACATAGATTTCTGCTTAATTTTTGGTTTTTTTTAAAATGTCTTAAATATTTGCCCTTTCTTAAAATGTTAGGTTTTCTCACTGATTTCACTGGAGCTAAAATTCTGCTTATTGAGTTAAATGAAACAAAGATGATAACACATACACATTTTATTGCCTTTAAATAGAGACCATGGTGCATGCTCTTGTTTAGTTTCTAATACCTCTTTCCAAATTTCATACTGCTTTTCTCTTTGTTATTTCTGTAAACTTTAACTCCGTTCATCTTCCACCTCTTCTTGGCTGTGTTGCCCACTGTATTTTTAGCAGCTCTCCAGAAATTGGTGGCCACAGGATTAATTCTCTTGGTACTTCATCCTTGTTGCAGACCTGCTCTATGTATGGTTCTTAAAGAGGAGCATTGGAGAATATATCCTAGAAATGGTAAAGGCATGGGACAAAAATATGAGACCACAGACAAAATGGGAGCTGTTCTGGTTTTTGCTCTGTTCTAAGACTTTACATACTTAAGTATGTAAAACCATTGTGGTTCACTGTAGAGAAGAATTTATGATATAGAAAAAAAATTAAGGAAGGGATATGAATTCTCTGGTTAACTTTATCACCAAACACAGTTTCTGGGTTTCCCAGTGTGTAGGTTTTCAAGGCATTTGTTTGGTCAGTTTAACAGACTCTGCCCTAAGTGATCCTGTTTACACTATAGCCTCACAAATGGTTTATACCAACATGACTAACAGAAAACTGCCTTGTGGAATTAATAAATTACCTGAGCAGGAGCGTTTTGAAGGAGAAACCAGAAACTTGAGACAACAATCTTGCTATTGCCTTAGGGTTTTCTTACTGTATGATACTCACATAGTGGTGATTTGGGCCCAGTCCCTGGAGGCGTTTAAGGCCGGGCTGGATGAGGCTCTGGCCATCCTGATCTAGGGTGGGGTGTCCCTGCCCATGGCAAGGGTTGGAACTGGATGAACCTGTGGTCCCTTCCAACCCTGACCGATTCTGTAACTTCTTCCCAGGGAGGGAGGTGGGTTGCTGGAGGGGGCTGCCTGGTCTCCTTTTGTGGAGATGTTTGAAACCCATCTGAACCTGGTTGAGGTGTCCTGCTGTGGCAGGGGGATTGGAGTAGATGATCTTTCAAGGTCCCTTCTGATCCCTTATGATTCTATGAATCTATGTTCTGGAAAACATAGTCTTTTTTGTTGTCTTGGCAGGGTGTTAATGGAGCTGTCCAATACCCAAGAAGATTCTTAAAGGAAGCTTATAAGCTAGTCCGGGAAAGAGGAGGTGTTTGTATTTCAGATGAAGTGAGTGGGTATTTTACGTAAGAGCTCCAGAATTTGGGATACTTCATAACATCATCTTGAAAGATTACAAGAGAAGGCAGACTGAAACTAATCTAGATTTAATGCTATAAAGTTCATGGCCTCAGTTTAACACAGTGAATTTTCCCAAGCATAGGAGCCTCAGTTTTTACTGCTTTTATTACACTGTGAGACACTGTGATTTTAGACACAGCTAGTAGCAGACTTAAGTCCTTGGCAGTACCTTTACACAAGTGTGCAGGTAATAAATGTCAGCTGTGATAAAAGGTTTGTCACAATAAAACTTCCTCTTATGTCTGTTGTTGGCATACATAATCTGCAGGAGGGAGTTGATTGCTGTACCTCTGCAAATGTGTTTTATAAATAGAAATTGCTAATTTTGAGGTAGTAGCAAATACTTCAAAGTGACAGTGATACATACCTCAAGCATGGGTTGCTCTGAAATGTGATAAGCGATTGCATTTTCTCTACTTTTTGAGATGAAAGCTGCAGCTTATTTGTGCGTGTCAGGTGCCTAAGACATGGTGACATGCTGTCTCTTCCAAAGAAGAACCCAGATACAATCAATAGTATTTTCTGCAAAACCATCTGAGTAAGGATCCTAATACAAGTTGATTCAAGACATAGTTGCAGTTTAATGCAAAGTAGTAACAGTAGAAAGCCAAAAAAAAGTAACTATTGCAAAATTTATACAATCAGTGGATATTTCTCTGGATATTTCTTTTAAAAGGTGCAGACAGGATTTGGACGGACAGGCAGCCATTTCTGGGGATTTCAAACACATGGTGTAGTCCCTGACATTGTTACTTTGGCAAAAGGAATTGGTAATGGCTTTCCAATGGCAGCTGTTGTTACAACAAAAGGTACAAGTGTTCTGCTAAAATTTAAAATAAAAATAAAATTTAAAATAAGAAATATACCTTACAATAATTACTTAGTGAGAAATGTGTGTTCAAACATCTGAGTTTTATTAATAAACTTAATCTCAATCTTCTTTTGGGGGTTTGGAACTAGATGATCTTTAAGATCCCTTCCAACCTGAACCACTCTATGACTTTTAACAAGTGAATTGGAGTCTCATCACTCATTCATTTTACCAAGTGCTGTGCTATACCAGTGCAAAGCTTTATTTAAATGGTGTTAGTTGTATAACAAGCAGGAATGATCTTATGAATCATTGGTAGAGCTGGTCATAGATCCTGAAAATCTTCAATGAGTTTACCATTTTACTACTGAATGTACTGCATACTTCCTGTGTAAGGTCGTATGTTAGCTACTTGATTCATACAAAAGATTGGTAGAATCTGGTGAAAGTTCGTAGATGTCAGTTTAAGATTATAAATGACAGCTAATGTTAAAAGTGTCACTTGAAATTCAAGTCTGGGCTTAGCATCTGATAGGCACTATAACTTTTGGAAATAGTAGTATTTTGCACAGACTACTTGCAGGACAAAATATAAGTCTTTGTGTTGCATTTTCCAGTAGAATCAGGGTTGAAGTTAAGTTAAAGGAGGTAATTACTGCTACCAAATATAAGGCAACTGTAAGAGTAATCAGTGGTATTCTTTTTCTTTTAGAGATTATAAGTTCCTTTGCTCAAAACCTTCACTTTAATACATTTGGAGGAAACCCTTTGGCCTGTGTAGTTGGAGCTGCAGTTCTTGATGTAAGGAAAACAGTACATAAATGTATATATTCCGCACTTCTTGTTGTAGCAAAAAATTACAAATGTTTACACTTATTCTTACTGTGAAGTTATATGTGGGCAATTTTTTAAAGTAATGGTATAAAATGTGTAAAAATATACATGTATTGTGTATACATAGCCAATGGCACTGGTGTGTTGGAAAAATACCTGATTAGTTCCACTGCAGAACATTCATTTCTCTAGTAAGGATAGGATACTTATCTTTTCAGAATGACCTTTCTTTGTCTTCCTTTCATTGTTGACTCTGTTAATAAAAATGTAAGACTTTCTCAAAAGCCTTAGCTAACTCTTTCAAAAGACAAGATAAATTTTCAGATAAACCATATTTATGATTTGACATAAACAATTTCACATGATTGACAAAAGTGTTTTAACTCCATGTCTTTGCCTAAAAAGCCTTAGATAGCCAAAAATATTTGTTAGAGATCCTTCTGAAAAAGAATCCTTCTTTAAAAAGACAATAGAAAAATTTGCAACATATTTCATTTATTGCCCACCAAAAAAACAGTCTGTGTGCACTGAGTCACTCCTTAGTTTGTCTCCATCACATACAGACCATTTGGCCTTGAATCTCCCTTCATTACAGCAAACACGATTTCTCTGTTACTTTCCTGAGTATTTTGAGGGTTTTTTTAGGCTACTTTGTAAGGTGGCTGATCATATAAATAAAAAATACAAAAAGAAAAAAAAAGTTCAAAAATAAGAAGGTATAAACCTGTGTTTTGGGCTTTTTGTCTGTGAAGTAACTTGGAGCCTAGATCTGAAGTAAGTCCAAGAAGGCTGTCAGAGTCAGGTAGAATAAAATGGAGTTCAAAGAAAATAAAACAAAAAAGAGAAAGAAGGAATACCCACTTTAACTTCTGTAATTGTGTTTGGGTTGTTTTGGGGTTTTTTTCATATAAATATTGTTAATGCAGATAATAGGTTCATAAAATGGTTTGTGCTCCTAAATCCTGGCTGCATGTCAGAACATTAAGGAGAGCAACGTCAAGGAGATTTAATATTTAACATCAAGGAGAGCAGAGATTGTGACTAAAAAGCATGGTATTCATGAATCTAATTATCATAGAATGATAAGGATTTGGAAGGCACCTCTAAAGTCGAACACCCCCTGCCAGAGCAGAATCACCTCGAGGACATCGCACATGAACATGTATTGTTGCCAGGCACCACCAGAAGAGTCTGGGCCCATCCTCCTTCCTCCCCCATCACTTTAGCTATTGATCAGCATTGATCTGATATCCCCTTAGTTTTCTCCTCTGTAAGCTAAACCAACACAGCTCTCTCAGTCTGCCATTGTATGGTAGGAAGCTCCAGTCCCCTGATAGAGTAGGAGAACCTGCCTCAACCTACTGACCATGCTTTTCCTAATGCACACCAAAAAAACAGTGGCCTTCTTGGCCACAAGGCACATTGCTGACTAATGGACAGCCTGTGGTCCATTAAAACCCTGGTCAGGTATTTTTTCAGTTATAACAACGTGTAAGCTTGAATTCTTGTATTATGTTTATGTGCTGAATGGCACAGCAATATCACTAGTACTCTGATGCCATTAGAGGGTTGTAAAAGAAATAAAATGCTAGGACTGTAGTAGTGAAGAAACGTAAATAGGCATATCGTGTCATCAAGCTAAGTTTGGATTAACCAAGTGTATTGGAAGCTTTTCCTGTATATCATTTTAATCAGGCTATTGAAGAAGATGATCTACAAAAGAACAGTGAGGATGTGGGAACTTACATGCTACTGCAGTTGGCTAAACTACGGGATAAGTTTGAGATTGTTGGAGATGTACGTGGCAAGGGACTGATGATTGGAGTAGAAATGGTGACAGATAAGGTTAGTCATTTACTTTATTCCTCCCAATTTACAGTCCCATTGAAGGTTTTATCACATTTCATTTGAAGTGACAAGATTTTCTATCTAAAAAACAGCTAGTGAAGTGAGAAAACTTTGCTCTGGCTAAAACTGAGCTAGAACATTCCGGCTTTTCAAATATTTCACAAGCTTTGCATGAACAGTGTCTTGTGTACTTCAATTGCAAAACCTATTCTTAGAAAACAGAAAAATTGCTAATGTTTTTACCTGTATGTGTATGAGAGAATGGAATATACATACGTTTTCACAGAACTAATATAGAATGTCTAAATGATATTTAATGTTCACTTTCTGTAGGAAAGTCGTCATCCTCTTCCACCTGAAGAAATGAGTCAGATCTGGGAGGACTGTAAAGATATGGGAGTTCTGATTGGCAGAGGAGGACTCTATAGCCAGGTACCAAACTTTGGATTATACATAAACCATATTGTCTGTCCTCTTGAACTACATCCCATATCCCTCAAGCTAAATGAACTGTAGTTCACTAAATAACCAGAAAACACACACTCTTAGTAACTGCTTAAGTTTGCTTATTTTCATAAAACAGAAGATATTTTACTCTTTTCCAGTGTGCTGAACTAACTCTAAGCTTGGGGTTTCCTTCAGAAGGACAACATCCCTAAAATAACACCATACTATGATCTAGTTAAATTAGAAGAAATTAGCCCTCTTAGACTTTGCTGCTGCTCAGGTTATCATCTGACCTGTTTAGTACAGGACACAGGTTGGTTTTACTAGTTCTCTTCATCTGAAGGGCTGATAATGTTCTGCCTGCATGGTAATTAAGAAACAAACAAACCCCCCTGTTGTTCATAGCAAGTTCAAACACACTAAAGGGTGTCTGCATGTGAGTGAGCATGAGCCCACACAGATTGAAGAGGAACTGTGCTGTAGCCAGAGCACTGTGCACCATAGAATCACAAAATCACAGAGTATCTTTGGTTGGAAGAACTTTAAGGCCAACTCCAGCTATTGACCCAGCACTGCACGGTCACTCCTGATGTCCCTATGCACCAGAACAACACACCGTTTAAATACTTGCAGCAATGGTGACTTCAGCACTGCCCTGGGCAGTGTATTCCAACACCCAAACACTTCTCAATGAAGAAACTCTTCCTTGCATCCAGGCTAAACTTCCCATGGTATAGCTTGCAGCCATTTCCTTGGGCTGTTCAGGTCAGTGAAGCAGCAAGGAATCAGCTTCTGCATAGAATGGTTTAGGTTGGAAGGGGCCTCAGAGATCATCTAGTCCCAACTCCCTGTCCTAAGCAGGGATACCTCCCCCTAGACTAAGTTGCCCAGAGTCACATCAAACCTAGCTGTGAACTTCCAGGGAGGGGGGTTAGCCACAAATTCTCTGGGCACCCTGTGCACGCCTCTGCACCCTCACAATGACAAATTTCTTCCTAAGATCCAATCTGAATATCCCCTTGAAATCACACTCCTTTTGCCTATCCCTCATAAAAAGTACCTCTCCAGGTTTGTAGCCCTGTTCAGGTACTAGAAGGCTTTCAGATGGTACCCCCTGGGGGAAACCTTCTCCAGACTGAATTGCCCCAACTCCCTCATTCTGTCCTCACAGTAGAGGTGCTCCAGCTCTCTGATAATCCCTGTGACCCTCCTCTGGACTCATTCCAACATTTCTATATCCTGCTTGTATTGGGAGCTCCATAACTCAATGCAAGTGAAATCCCACAAGAACAGAGGGGTAGAATTCCCTCCCTTGACCTGCTGTGACACTTCTTAGGATGCAGCCTTCTAGGTTACACTCACACACTGCCAGCACATGTTAAACTTCTCATCTGCCAAGATCCCCAAGTCCTTATCCTCAGGACAGCTCTTAATCCATCTACCATCCAGCATGGATTTGTGCT
>VZRI01007835.1:2924-18257 GCA_013397515.1 Upupa epops | reverse complement strand
GGATTTGGGGTCTCTCCTGGGAGTTTTTAGGCCTCTCCAGGGGGATCTGGGGTCTCTCCAAGGGTTTGGGATCTCCCCCGGGGAGTTTGGGGTCTCTTCTAAGGGATCTGGGGTCTCTCCAGTGTGTCTGGGGTCTCTTAAAGGGGTTTGAGATCTCTCCAGAGGGGTCTGGGGTCTCTCCTGAGGATCTGGGGTCTCTCCAGGAAGATTTGGGGTCTCTCTTGGGGGATTTGGGGTCTCTCTTGGGGGTCTGGGGTCTCTCCAGGAGGATCTGGGGCCTCTCCAGACCTCCTTCTAAACCTTCTCCTTCCTGAGAAGACCCCAGAGCTGGCTACTGGGCAACAAAGACTGGGAGCCGTTTACCCTCTCCCACAACTCCCACCCCAAATCCCTGGGGATTGCTCCTTCCCAATGGGATCACACGCTCTAACAACCGCTCCCCCACTCCCCCACCCCGGGATTCCCCACCACTGCAGGGAAAACTGCTCCCATTGGAAAAGCACCCCCCACCCCGGAAACCTCAAACCCAGTCCCCTAAATCCCTTGGGATTGGGATGGGATAGCAGGATAGCAGGACGCTCACCCTTAAAGGGATCTGGTTTCTGTTTGGTTCCCTCTTTCTCCGTCAGTTCCTGACGCCGCTTCTCGATCTTCTTGTTGCGGTTGACGATGTATTCCTGGGAAACAGAATTCCATGTCCTCCAGAAAGATCCAAACGGGAGTCAGCTCCCAGGAACCCCATGGGATTCCTCATGGGAGACCCCCACCCTGACGTCACTACAAATGACCCTGAAAGCCAAGCGATCTCTGCCAGAGGGATCTGGGAAAGGGGTGAGGAATAAAGTGTGGGATGGGGAGACCAACATTCAGGCTGGAAATTCCTGAAGTCTGGTGGGAAAAATTCAAATTTAGCCGGAAAACCTCAAATTCAGGATGGAAATCCTGAAATTCAGGCAGGGAATGCCAAATTCAGGCTGGAGAGCTCTAAATTCAGCCTGGAAACCCACAAATACAGCCCTGAAAGCCCAAAATTTAGCCCAGAAATCATAAACTCAGCCTAGAAAATCCTAAATCAGGCTGGGAAATCCAAATACAGGCTGGAAACCCCAAAATTCAGCCATGAAAGCCCAGAATTTAGCCCCAAAATCCCAATTTCAGTCTGGAAATGCCCAAATTCCAGTAGAAAAACTCAAGTTCAGCCTGGAAATCCCCAAATTCAGAATGAAAATCCTGAAATTCAGGCAGGAAATTCCAAATTCAGGCTGGAAATCCCTGCATCCCAGTTGAAAAACTCAAATTCAGCCTGGAAAACTGCAAATGTAGGCTGAAAAAACCCAGATTCAGGCTGAAAATCCCGAATTTAGGTTGACAAATAAAAATTTAAGCCTGGAACCCCAAACATTCAGGCTGGAACATCCAAAATTCAGCCTGAAAGAGTCCAAAATTCCACACGGGAGCCTGAAATTCAGCCTGGAAAATCCCAAATTCAGCCAGGAAAAGCCCCATTTCAGGCTGAAAAATACAAAATCAGGCTAAAGAAGTCCCAAATTCAGTCTGCAGACCTCCAAAATTCAGCTGTAAATTCCAAATTCAGACTTAAAATTCCAAATTTATGCTGCAAAATCAAAAAATTGCTCTTGAAAATCCAAAATTCAGGTTAGAAGTCCAAGATTCCATGTGGAAAATTCCCATATCCAGCCAGAAAATCCCCAATTCAGTCTGTAAACCTCAAATTTCAGGAAGAAACACCCAAAATTCTAGCTGGAAATCCCGAATTCATGCAGAAAAGAGTCAAATTCAAGCTAGAAACCCCCTAAATTCAACCTGAAAATTCCAAATTCATACTGAAAAGTCCAGTGTCAGGCTGGAAAATCAAAAATTCAGCCTGGATTTTCCAAAGTCAGATATGAAATACAAAATTCAGCCTGGAAAAATTCCAAATCTATCCTGAAAATCCCAAAGTCAGCCTGGAAAATCCTAATCCGAGTCTAGAAAATCCCAAATTCAGCCTGGAAATTCTGAATTCAGGATGGAAAACCCCAAAGTCAGCCTGGAAAATCTAAATGAAGTCTGGAAAATCCCAAATTCAGCCTGGAAATTCTGAATTCAGGATGGAAAATCCCAAAGTCAGCCTGGAAAATCTCAGCTGACTCCAGGGAAGGACCCACCTGCAGGAACTCGACGGTTTTATCCGGGAGTTTGGTCCCGATGTAGCGCAGGGTCTCCTTATGGAATTTGCTCTGGAGATGCTTCTGGATCTCCTCCTCCTCGAAGCTGCGGAATTTGCAGACGGAGCAGGCAAACTGGATCCTAAAGGTTAAGCTCAGCTCAGAGATCCGGGATTGATCCCAAAGCTCCTCCTGTCCCGCAGTTACGGGCCTTCCAGGAACAGGGCAGTGGGATCAGGGTAGGGATTGTCCCACCCTGGACTGGGGAACTGGGGAGGCTCCAAGTGGAATCCTGGGATTTGGTTTGGGATCTTCCCGGCCACAAGGGGCCACAGAAAGAGAAAGGGCTGGAGAAGGAGGAGATGGAGAAGGAAGAGAGGGAAGAGAAGGGGCTGGAGAAGGAGGAGGAGATGGAAAAGGAAGAGAAGGGGTGCAGACAGAGAAGGAAGAGAGGGAAGAGAAGGAGCCAGAGCAGTAAGAGATGGAGAAGGAAGAGATGGAGGAGAAGGGGCCGAAGAAGGGAGTGGAGGAGGGGAAGGAGCCAGGGAAGGAGAAGGCGCTGAAGAAGGAAGACAAGGAGAGGGAGAAGGAAAAGAGGAGGAGAAGGGTCCAGAGAAGGGACTGGAGAAGGAGGGGAAGGGGCTGGAGAGGGAAGAGGAGGGAGAAGGGGCCTGAGAAGGGACCAGAGAAGGAGCTGGAGAGGGAGGAGAAGGAGGAGAAGGGAAGCTGTGGGGCCCTCTGGCAGTAACCGGAGGGACTGGAGAGGCTCCAAGGGCTTTTCCAACCCAACGTTTCCATAATCCTGTGGTTCCTTCCCCATGGAGCAACCCAGGGAGGCCATTCCAGGTGTGGGGAAGGAGCCTTAGGGCTGCTCTCACCTATCCATCGCCCGATCCCGCATCCGATCCCTTCGCCGCTGCTTCTCCCGCTTCTTCTTCACCTCCTCATCATCATCTTCACCATCTCCAGACGCTGAACGACCGGGAATAATCAGGATCACTGTCCTCCTCACCACTCCAATCCTGCTGTGACCCCTCGGTTCCCTCTCCCCTCCCAGTTTCTGGGATGAATCCCAAGTTCCCTTCCTCTGCAGAACCTGCTCAGTTTTCCCTGCATCCCGGAGGATTTTGTTCCCTTCAGTGGAAATCAAACAGCAAAACCCCAGTAGGAAGGGTCTGATCCCTTGGGATTGGCGTTTGGGATAACCCCAAAGAAGGAGTTCCCAAGAATTCCTTGATAATCTGGGATAAGACCCCCAGAAAAGGCTTTGGCTGCCAGGTCAGGGGGACAGAAAGTGCCAAGCTGGAGGTTTGTCAGGATTTGGGGGATAATCCGGGGTGAAGAAGCCTGGAGCCGGGAATTTTAACCCCTCTCCCAGAAATTACCGATAGTTCCACCCTATGGATCTCCCCACCTCCATCCCCCTATAAATTTGACCCCAGCAGCAGCCTGAGCCCTTAAAGGGTTGAACTTTGGGATGAAAAGATTTCCATTTGTCCCCTTCTACGTAAAAAAATCAGGAATAAATGATCCCAAACTGGGAATTCTTTGGTTTTATGGGATTTCCCCTCTTTCTCCAGGAAAACCAATCCACTTCCCAGCTGTAGGGAAACCCAAAGTGGGGCAGGACCCCCTAAACAATGAACAACCCAGGTGATGCTGGCGGCTGGAGGGGAATGCTGATGGATCCGGAGCCGGAAAAGGGAGTCACATCCCACCTTCCCGATCCCAACTCCTGGAAAAGAGGGACAGGAGAAGGCACTGTGGTTATTTTCTAGCTGTTTGAGGGGTCAAAGGTTCCACCAGGGAGGGTTCGGCCTGGGTTGGGGAGGGGGGTGGGGGGTTGAGATGCTGTTTTGGTGAGAATTCCCTAGGGAAAGGGCTGGATCGCTTCCCTCTTCCCAGGAAAACCCTACCAACACAGGCATACTTACACCTTTGTCAGCTTCGTCGCCTGATTTTTCCTCTCCTTCAACTTCATCTGCTGCAGGAGAGGAGAGAAAAGGCTGTTGGGGGTCATTTCTCCCACTGAATCCCCTGAAGGACCCTAAGAAATCCCAAAAAATCTCGGGAGCAGCTGGAAAATCCTGAAGATCCGGAGGAAGGAGGATTTTACGGCACTAAACACAGGCACACACACCCCCCCTCCCACTCCATCCTCCCCCTGGGTGCAAAAGCAGATCCCAAGGGTTTCCCCAAGGAAAAGGAGCTGCTGGATTTGGAAATAAGGCCTTGAAGTTGGGAAAAAAGCTGGAAAACCGGAATGAAATCCTGAAAAATCGAGTATTGAATCGGGAATAAACCTCCCGAACTCTAAAATGACCTGAAATTCTACAGAAACCCCGAAAATCTCAAATCCCCAAAGTTTTAAATTCACCCCTAACATTCTGAAACGAACAGCCCCAGTCACAAAAAAAAACAAACCCCATTTTGAAAGAACCCCCCAAAATTTCAAAGAACCCCCCAAAATTTCAAAGAACCTCCCAAAATTTCAAAGAACCCCCTCAAATCCTCAAATAAATTGTGAAGATTCTAAAATAGACTTACAAAATTTGAAGTGAACAGGAAAAATCCAAAAAATAATGCCCCCCGAACTCTAAAGTAACCCCCAGAATTGTAAAATCAATCCCAAAATTTCCAGAATGACCCCCCTGAATTTGACGCAAACTCCCACAATTCTGAAATTCTAAATTTAAACATTCTGAAGGCCTCTAAAATCCAAAAAACTCCCACAAAATTCTAAATAAACCACCCAAAAGTCTAAAATGAACCCTACAATTCTGAAACACCAAAAATCCTAAAACAAATACCCAAAATTTGGAAAGAAATGCATAAATTCTGAATAACCCCCCCAAAAACCCTCAAAAGAATCCCCCACAATTGTAAGAGAAATCCGTAAAATTCTGAACAACCACAGAAGTTCTAAGATAAAACCCTAGGAGGTCAAATAAAACCCCAAAACCCTAAAGGATCCCCCAAAATTCTAAAATTAAGACTCCACATTTCAAAAGAACCCCTAGAACTGTAAAATAAATCTCCTAAATTCGTAACGAACCCCCAAAAATCTAAATACACCCCTACAATTCTAAATAACCCCCCAAATTCTAAAATAATCCCAGAAATTCTTTAAAAACCGCAAAAACTCTCAATGAACAACTCAAAATTGTAAAATTAATGTCCAAAATTTAAAATAACCCAACAAAAACCCTAAAATTTCCCCAAAATCTTTTTTAGAAACTACCCAAAATTCTACAATAAATTCCAAACATTTAAGAATTCGAAAATAACCCTCAAAAATTCTTTAAAATCCCCATAAGTTCTAAAAATACAACCAAAAGTCTACAATAAATTCTGAAAATTTAGAATAACACCTAAACTCCTAAAATAATCCCCAAAATTTCTTTACAACCTCCAAACGTTCTAAAACCACATCCAAAATTCTAAAAGAAATTCCAAAAATTGAAAATAACCCCTAAAATTCCAAAATAACCCCCAAAAACTCTTGAACCCCCCCAAATTTTAAAAAATCACTCAGAATCCTACAATAAATCCCCAACAGTTAAAATATCCCCTAAAATTCTAAAACAACCCTTAAAATTCCACAAAACCCCCACCCAAAATGCTAAAATAAATCCCCAACATTTAAAATACCCCCTCACTTTCTAAAGTAACTCCCCAAATTTCTTTAAAATACTGAAAAAATCCTAAAACAACACCCAAAAATTCTAAAAAACCCAAGGAAGTCTAAAATTACCCCCTGCAAATCCTAATCGACCCCCCCCGAAATCCTCCAGCATCTGAGGCCAGAGCCCAGAGCAGAAGCTGCTCCGAGAGTCCACGCGGAGTTTGCTTTGAGCTCCCCATGAGAAAGCGGCGGGGGCCTGGGGAACTGGGAAGCTACTGGTACCGTTGTCACTGTCGTCCCCGTCGCTGTCGCTCTTGGCCCGTTTGCCGTCGGGTTCGTCTCCGCTCGGCGACTGTTTGCGCTTGCGGCCACCCCCTTCATTGTCCGAGCGGCCCCCTGAGCGGTTGCGGAAGCCTCTTCGCTTGGGCTGAAACGGGAGGAAACCAGTTGGGACCATTATGAAAAGGAAAACCAACCCCAAAATCCCCCTTCAAATTCCCCAATCTCCACTTGGACACAGAGCCTTAATCCCAACAGCCAAGTCCTTCTCCACCCAGTTGCCCTTCCCCACCACCCCAGCTCCCTAAGGAATCCAACTGCTTTCCAATCTCCACTCGGAAACAGAGCTTTGATCCCAACAGCCAAGTCCTTCTCCACCCAGTTGCCCTTCCCCACCACCCCAGCTCCCTAAGGAATCCAACTGCTTCCCGATCTCCTCTCAGACACAGAGCCTTGATCCCAACAGCCAAGTCCTCCTGCATCCCTGAATCCCACCTTGTCCTTCCCCAAGATCCCAGCTCCACCCTCCCAAGCAGGAACTCACCCCCAGCGTGTTCATGTGCCAGGGCATCGCCGCCATCCTATCCCGATTCCGTTGGCGCCCCATCCCGTAGGGAACGTTGCCGTAGCGTCCCATTCCCATCCCTGGCATCCCCATCATGCCGTAGTCGCCGTAATCTCCATAATCTCCATAGTCGCCGTAGTCTCCGTAATCGCCGTAGTCTCCGTAGTCACCATAGTCTCCGTAGTCGCCGTAGTCCCCGTAGTCGCCGTAGTCCCCGTAGTCGGGAACAAGGGCTTGGGAGAAGAGGGACGGCAGGCGATTGGAGCCGGATCCGCCCATCCCGCGCCCTCCCATGTAGTTCAGCTCGTTCCAGCGGGCCGAGAGGCGCTCGGTGCTGGAGGAGGGCATGAAGTGGTCGCTGCGGTTGAAGGAGTTGAGGCGGCCACGAGCAGGGAGGCGGTTCTGGCCACCTCCTCCCCCACCCCCCCGGGCTCGGCCCAGCCCGTAGTTGGCTCCTCGGTTGCGGGATTGGTCGCGGCGACCATCAAACTGGCTGCCGAAGGAGTCGTTGCGGTCGGCGGAGGAGATGTCGGAGTAGTCATAGCCAGAGCGGTAGAGGTCGCGGTCGTTCAGGGAGGATCTGGAGTCGTAGGAGTCAAAGGATTCGAAGCGGAAGGAGCTGGAAGATGAAGGAGGGGGGGTTAGAGCTGAAAAGGAGGGTCTGGTGTGGAGTTGGGGGAAGGGGGAGGTCTGGGGTTTCTGCCCTGAAATTGGGGACAGAAGGGTTTTTTTCAGCCCTGTGAAGCCTCTGGGCCTCATTGGCTTCACCTGGTTAAGAACTAATAATCAATAATAAAAGACAACTAACTAATAATTGATTTAAACCCCTAATAATTAATAATAGCTAATAATTATTAAGAAAATAACTAATAATTGTAATTAATTAATTAACTAATAATTAATAACAGTCGTAATAACAGGATAGCAACCATCAGCAGGAGGGCTAAAAGGAAGAACAAATCACCCTGAAAACAGGTGCTAATAAATATTAATAACCTAATAAATCATCGTTAAAACAATAGAACTCGGGGAAATGAGCGCTAAGAAATCGCAGTAATAAACTGTACCCCAATTAATTGGCATTATGAAATAACAGTTGCAGTCCCACCGTCACGAAAACGATGGAAAAGAATGAATTTGAAATAAAAAGTCATTAAAAGGTTTAAAATAGTAAGGACTGAGGAGTGATCAATCATCTTAAATAACTGCTGTGGTAAAAATGGTGGGAACCAGGAAGTAATAAGAATCGTAGAATCCGATTCATTAGGGGTGGGAAGGGACCTCAAAAGATCCTCCAGTCCAACCCCCCTGCCACAGCAGGATCCCCAGACCCAGTGGCACAGGAACACAGCCAGGCGGGGCTGGAATGTCTGCAGAGNCCCTCACAGATTTATAGGCACGAAAGAGGTCCCCCCTCAGCCTCCTCTTCTCCAAGTTCAAGAGCCCCAGTTCCCTCAGCCTTTCCTCAGCAGGGAGCAGCTCTCCTCCCTTCATCATCCTCATTGCTCTACACTGGACACCCTCCAGCAGCTCTGTGTCCTTCTGGAACTGAGTGGCCCAGCACTGGACACAGTACCCCAGTGTCCCCACTCCACACTCCAGTGGACTCTGTGCTCTGCAGGGGATCCCATGCCTCATTATAAGGGACCCTACGCTCGATAGAGGATCCTGTGCCTCATTATAGGGGATCCTGTGCTCTATAGAGGACCCTACTCTTCATTATAGAGGATCCAGTGCTCTGCAGGGGATCCTTCACCCCACAGGAAGAATCCTTCACCATTTACACAGGGATCCACCTCCCCAGCCCCAACGCAAACCCCACTCCCAACCCCAAGTGCACGGACAGACCCCCCGGGACAACCTCCAACACCCCTTTTCCCAACGCTCCAACCCCACGGGAACAGCGGGATCATCACCTCTCCTGCTCCTCCATCCCATCTCCGGCAGCGCCGCTGCCCTCCTTGGACAACATATCCAGCCGCTGGTTGATCTTGGCGATGATGGAGTCGGAGTTCTCTGTGCCAGCCGCATCGGGACCGTAGGATCCGATGGCTCCAGAGCCGCTCACCTCGGCGTTGAGGTTGAGCTCTGACGCTTTGGCCGATTCCCAGCTGCCAGAAGAGGCTGCAGCAGCGGCGGCAGCAGCTCCGTAGTTGTAGCTGGCCGCAGTGTTAGCGGCTGTGGTTTGGGGGTTGTAGTAGTCGTAGCCTTCATAGCCTGGAGAGAGAAAGGGTTGGGAAAGGGGGACATTAAGGGGATAAATCCCATCCATCCGGGGGGAGTCGATGGAAATGGAGCCTCCCGGGTAAGGGCTGCGCTCGGCTTTCCCTCCTCAGAGAGGATTTTGGCTGCTTCACGCGAGAAGGGGGCAGAGTTTTGGAGTTCTGGGGGTTCATTTCAACTGCTGGGGGGTAGCCTAGAATTGTAAGGGATGATTGGGAATTTGGGGGCTTTTAGATCTTTGAGAAGCGGAATTTTCAGGATTTCTTCAGAATTTGGGGGGATTTTTAGAAATTTCATGATTTATTTAGAATTTCTGGGAGGTTATTCCAGAATTTTAGGGATTTATTTAGAGTCAGGGGGGCTATTTTAGATTTTCAGGAGGTTGTTTTAGAATTTCTGAGGATTATTGCGAATTTCAGGCGTTATTTTAGGGTTTCAGGGGTTAATTTTTGAATTTTTGAGGGTTTATTTAAGAATTTGGGACTTTACAATCTAGAGTTTTGGGCCCTTATTTACAATTTGAAGAATTTACTTAGATTTTTACTGATTTAATTTAGAGTTTTCAGGATTTCTTTAGAATTTCGGGGGGTTCTTTTGATTTTTAGAAGTTTATTTTAAAACTTGGGGGGTTATTCAGAATTCTGGCCTTTCACAATTCAAAATTTAAGGAGTTTAATTACATTTTTGGAACTCAGTTTAGAATTTTCAAGGTTCCTGAAGAAATTCAGGGGGTTGTTTTAGGATTTGGGGAATTATTTTAGACAGTGGAGGCGTTTAGAATTGGAGGGGGTCCTAATTTAGGGAATTTATTTAGATTTCTAGAGGTTTATTTACAATTCTGGCCTTTTTTTGGAACTTTGAGGGTTTATTTAGAATTCTGGGGGTTACTTTAGATTCTGTGGGGTATCTTTTTTATTTAGAACTTCAGGCTTTTGTCTTAGAATTTTCAGGGCTTATTTAGAATTTGAGGGATTTGTTTCAGGAGTTCAGTTTATTTTAAAATTTATCTTTTTGGGGGCTTCTTTTAGAATTTTGAGAATTCCTTTTAGAATTTGGGGTTTATTTAGAGATTTGAACGTTTGTTTCGGAATCATAAGGGTTTATTTTAGAATGTTCTGTGTTTATTTAGAATTTTAGGGGGTTATTTTCACATTTTTAGGATTTACTTAGAGTTTTGGGGATTTGTTTCAGGATGTTTGGAGGTTTTTTAAATATCTGGGCATTTATTTAGATTTTTGGGTGCTAATTTTAGAATTTTGGGGTCTTCTTCTAGAATCTGGGGGAGTTAGAATTTGGGGAATCTACTTCAGAATTCTGGTGGGTTCTTTCAGAATTTTGAGGGGCTTTTTTAGAATTTTGAGGGTTTCTTTTAGACTTTTTGGGGTTTATTTCAGAATTTGAGGAGATTTTGTAGAATGTTGGGGGGGTTGGAATTTTAGGGGTTTCTTTCAGAATTCTTGTGGTTTCTTCTAGAATTTTTCGGGTTTTCTTCAGAATTGTGGGGGTTTCTTTCAGAATTTCACAGGTTTTTTTTAAAGGATCCCAATCTGGGCCACTCAACCTATTGGAAAAGTGAATTAACGGAAGGAAATTGAGTCGCAACAGGGAAAACCCCAGGGAATTCCTTTCGGGATCCTCGAAGTGGTGGGAAAACCTCAGCACTAGAAGGGGAAAGGATGAAATCCCGGGGAAATCCATGATCATCTGGGCTGTTCTGGATCAAACAGGGAGGAAATCCAATGGATCTTCCCGTTTGAAGGCAGAATTCCCACTTGTGGCAACCGATTTGGTGTCAGGGCAAGGGAAAAAGGCCAAAGGGGTAAAGAAAGAGGGGAGGAGAAGGGGAGCAGTGGGGTTCGGCAGCACCTACCTTGCCAGCTGGCAGCATTGGGAGCATAGGCACCTGCAAGGGCAAAGAGAGAGGGGTTTAGCCCCAAAAGGGAAGGGGTTCAGCCCTAAAAATCCAAGATTCAGCCCCCAAATTGATGGGTTTCAGCCCGAAATTTTAGTTTCAGCCCTAAAAATCCCGGTTTCAGCCCTAAAAGCCAGGGTTTAGCCCCAAATTCAGCCCTAAAAGGGAAGGGATCCGGCCTAAAAAGCAAAGTCTCAGCCCCAAAGGCTGAATTTCAGCCCTAGAAGTTGAGTTTCAGCCCTAAAAATCTGAATTTCAGCCCCAAAAGCTCAGTTTCAGCTCTAAAAATCCAAGTTTCAGCCCTAAAAGCGGAATTTTAGCTCTAAAAGGGAAGTCTTTCAGCTCTGAAAGTGAAATTTTGTTGCTAAAGATGAAGTTTCAGCCCTAAAAGGGAAATGTTACCCCTCAAAGTAAAGTATTTCAGCTCTGAAAGGGAAAATTCAGTCCCAGAAGTGAAATGTCAGCCCTAAAAGGGAAGAGTTTCAGCTCTCAATTCTAAATTTCACATCTAAAAGTGAAACTTTGTCTCATAAAGTGAAATTTTACCCTAAAACATTAAAGATTTCAGCTCTGAAAGTGAAAATTCAGCCCTAAAAGGAAAATTCCATTTCAGTCTTAAAAAAAGTTCCATTCTAGCTTAAAGAAAACCAAGGGAAATTCCCTTTTAGTCTTAAAATACCAAGGAAAATGCCCTTTTAGCCTTAAAAAATCAAGGAAAATTCCATTTTGGCCTTGAAATACCAAGGAAAATTCCGTTTTGGTCTCAAAAAAACAGGAAAAGTCAATGTTGAACTTTTGACAGCCTCACCTTGAGTGTTGGTGGCCCCCGTGTTCCATGAGCCGTAACCTGCAGGAAGGAGAGAGAGGCAATGAGAATCCAGCGGGAGCTGCTGCTTCCTTTGGGCCCCTCTTCAAATTGTTCGTTTGAACTAAAATTCTCCTATTTTCTCTCTCCTTTTTCTTTTATTAATTTTGATTCCTTTTCTTTAGATTTTGAGTCTATTTAATTTTCATTTCTTCCCACTGCTTTCTAATTTGATTTCTATTTTACTTTCACTCCTAGTTTCTTACTTTGATCTTTCATTTCTTTTCATCTTCCTCATTGTCTGATGTTTTTATCACTTTTCTACTCATTCCAATTCTATTTCTTTCACTTTTTCCAATTTATCCCTTTCCTCTTTCATTTCACTTCATTAATTTCTATTTTACTCTATTTTTATTTCTTCCTATTTATTTTATTTTACTTTTCTTTTTTTAATTTTATTCCATTCATTTTTTCACTTCTACTCTATTTTTTTTTTTCTTCAAAGTTCTTGCTTTTATCTTCTATTACTTTTTATTAGTTTCTGGTTTATTTCTTCTAGTTTTTTACTTTGATCTTCCATTTCATTTTTTTATGTTTTTATCATTTTTAATTCATTTTTCTGTTATTTTTATTCCATTTCTCCTCTACTCACATTTTTATTTCTTTTTATTCTCTTTCTTTCTTCCAACGGATTTTAATTTTCCACTTCCTATTTATCTCTCTCACTTTTATATTTATTTTTCATTTATCTCAGTATCTTTTTAATTTTTCCTTTTAACTCTTAATCGCTTCTATTTTTAATGCAATTAGTTTTTCTCCATGAACTGCCTTGATTTTTTCATGTCAGTGTTCGCATTTTTATTTCCTTAACCTAGAACCAGCAAATTGTTTAATTTAGAACCAGTTTCACTTAAAACTAGCAATTCCACTGCGAATCTGCAATTCCATCTGGAATCAGGAGTTTCAAAGAATCAGCCGTTTCAGTCAGAATCAGCCGTTTCAGTCAGAATCGGCCGTTTCAGTCAGAATCGGCCGTTTCAGTCAGAATCGGCCGTTTCAAAGAATCAGCCGTTTCAAACCAAGAACTTCATTTCACGGGAGAATCGCCACTCAGCACCAGCAGCTGTGTGCAGAACCGACGGCTGCATTCAGCACCCCTTTTTCTTCAGAATTAGTGGTCTCATTCAGAATCCCCAATTCCAACTAAACTCAGCGGTTCGGTTCAGGATCTGCGCTCTCATTCAGAATCTGCAGTTTTATTTAAAACACGCAGTTTCATTGAGAATAAATTTTCTTTAGGGTTGGATTTGACTCAGCAATTTCACAGGTTTATTTAGAATCCACAACTCTCTGGAACCAGCAGTTTCATCCAGAACCTGCAACCTCATTTAGGATCCGCCGTTGTCTTTAGGATCCGCGCTTTTCTTACCGTTTCCATGACTTCCATGGTTTTATTCAGAATTAAGGTTTTCCTGACAATCTTCACAGTTTTCAGTCACAATTTGCATTTCATTTCTGTTTTCCTTTCTTAAATTCTAACTGGTAACTAAACAGAGGGCTGGGACTGCCCCCGTGTCCTGGGCACTGACCCGAGAGGCCTCCCCTCGAGTACTGGGGCCCCTCTCTCTGCAAGGAAGAGATGGAGGGGCTGCAGTGGGGCCACAGTCGCAAGGAGGGAAGGGACTGGAGGGAGGAGAGGCTGCTGGGGAGAGATCGAGGGTCTGGGGGGGTTCAGCATGGACCAGTTGAAGGTGCAGTCAGGGGGGGTCAGGCTCTGCTCGAGGCAGCCAGCGCCAGGACCAGAGGGCAGGGCCTGAGGCTGCAGGGGAGGATGAGTTTAAGGAGGGTCTATAGGGCTCTAGGAGAGTCTATAGGGTCTACAGAGCTCGATGAGGACCTGTAGGGCTCTGTGGGGTCTACAGGGCTCTGTGGGGCTCTATGAGGGTCTATAGGGCTCTGTGGGGCAGATTAGGTCAGATTCCAGGAAGCCCTTCCTCATGGAAAGGGGGATCAGACCCTGGGATGGAGCTGCTCAGGGCAGTGGTGGAGTCGCCATCTTGAATTCCTCCAAATCCTGAACTCTTCAAAATTAAATCTTGAAATCCTCAAAAATCCAGAAATCCTCTAAAATCTTGAACTCCCACGATTTAACCTTGAAATCTTTGAAAATCAAATCCTGAAATCCTCAACATCCGACCTCAAAGTTCTGTAAAGCCTTGAATCCTCAACGTTAAATCCTGACACCTTCAAAATCTTCAAATCTTGAACCATCTACATGAAATCTTGAGCTCCAATCTTGACATCCTGAAGCCCCTGCTTTTCCCAAACCGCTTCCCAGAGTCTCAGCTGCAGCTTCCATGCGGGAAACCTCCTTTCTTAATCCTTTGTGATTATTCCGAGCAGAAAAATCAGTTGATCCACAAGGAAAGCAATCCATTCCCAAGTTTCTCCAGCCCTAGATTTTGCCCTCTTTCTGTTCCGGTTCTTTCTACCCCCTCCAGGCTTCTTCTCCAGCTCATTTGTTTTCCCAGAGGGCAGCCAAATCCGCACGGATCCGCTGCCGCTCACGTCATCCGTTGTTTTCCCAGCTCCGGTTTTCAAAGCCTTCAATTTTCAGTAATTAAGTAATTAACTGCCATTCCGAACCCAAGTGCTACCTGCAAATCCTGCTGGATGAGGCATCGGGGCGTAAACCACTCCATGTTGGATCTGGAGAGCAGGCACGTCCGGAAACAGCCTCAGGAGAGGGAAAAATAATCAGGAGAATCAGCTTCTCCGGGGGAAAGAAACCCAGAATGAAAGATGTTGGGATAATTTCCAGGTTTCTAAGAGTTAAATCCAGTTTATCCCACCCAGCAGGGAAAAATCCATGGCAAAAAGCTGGAATTTCATCTGTCAGCAGCTCACAAAGGCAATAAAATCCAATTCTGGGAATAACTTGAAGCCATTAAAACTCTTCAGAGTTGTTTTTCCAGGGTTTTATGCTCAGAGAATAAAAAAAAACTGAGCAAAAATGATGGAAAATTTGATTTGGAATCAATAAATCCATGGAAAAGCGGCCTCGCTGCTCTGTTCATCCTAAAATCCCAAGGAAATGTTTCCAGGAAGAGATTTGCACCCCAATTCCATCGGGATTGCTGATGGAGAAGCAGCCTCGCTGCTCTGTTCATCCTAAAATCCCAAGGAAATGTTTCCAGGAAGAGATTTGCACCCCAATTCCATCGGGATTGCTGATGGAGAAGCAGCCTCGCTGCTCTGTTCATCCTAAAATCCCAAGGAAATGTTTCCAGGAATACATTACACACACACACACCCCTATTCCGTAGGGATCTTAGAGTCTCCGAGGCAAACAGAAGTGAAGCAGAGCAGGGATTCCCAAGTGGGAAGAGGATTCCGGGAAAGGGAGGGATCCAGCCGGGAGAATCCAGACCTGCTGTGAGTTCTGATCCAGGAGCTTTTCCCCATCCTCCATCCAAACCGACTTCCATCGAAGGATTTTCCAGGGGAAATTCACCTCATGCTGGGATTCGGGGGGATTTTGATGCCATCTCCGCATGGGAAAAGGCGGTAACAAGCAGAGAAGCTGGGAAAACCCTGACTCAACCCAAGTGGAGGAGGAGGAAGGATGTCTCCCCCTCCAAACACAGCCCCACAGCAGAGGAAACAGCCCCTAAAGAAGGGAAGAAGTCACCTGGTGGCTCCTTTGGTGGGGAGGGGGCAAACAGCTCGGGGGGAGGGGGCGAAGAGTGGGGGGAG
>VZRI01007834.1:0-35926 GCA_013397515.1 Upupa epops | reverse complement strand
AATTAAAAAAAAAATCCCTACAATAAAGTAATCTGAAGATAAACAAGACATAATAAGTACAATTTGGATCTCTTTAAGAAAATCCTTGAGACTTATTGATCCCTCCTGAAAATAAGGAAACCCAGATTTTTATATTCAAAGTAATTATATATTAATATATAATGATAAATCTATATTCAAATCACTGTTAGATACCACTTCTAAGAATCAAACACTTTCTCAATTTATTTGTTGAAGAAGGTTGTAGTGAGGCTGGTTCTGGTCTCTACTTCCAAATTTCTAATGATAGGATGAGGGGAAATGCCCTCAAGGAGGTTTAGACTGGACATTAGGATGAAGTTCTTTACTGTGAGAATGGTTGGGCACTGGAACAGGCTGCTTAGGAAGTGGGGAACTCACCTTCCCTGGAGGTGTTTAAAAGTGCTAAAGCACTTGAGACCATGGTCTAGGGGCTGGGGAGATGTTCAGATGAGGGCTAGACTTGGTGATCCTGGAGGTCCTTTCTAGCCCTGAGGATTCTATGATTCTATTCTTTTTCAGGACCTGCCCCATGCCTAATTAAAATCAAAGGTAGAACTCCAGTAGCTGATAAATATGTTAATATAGTGATTTCTGTTAAAATTCGTATTGGGAAAAGGATTTTGAGCAAAAGGATCTGAGGAAATTTCAGCTGAGAGGAAAGTTTGTAACTTAGTAGTTCAGAAATGCCTTCCTTATTGCTGGCAGTGTTCGCACAGCTTAGAGGTGTGAACCCCTATTTAAATGCATATTCCCTGAATGGAGGATGTTGAAAGACTGTCAGAAAGTCAACCCTCTTAACACAGCATTTAAGTCAGTGCTCAGCCTTCAATATAGCTGAAATCTCAGTGGGGCTTAAACCTGTGCTTAAACACTGCCCCTAGAAGAAATATCCCAAGGAAGTCATTTTTCTTAAACATAGCCCATAAATGCTCTGGAAAACAGCAAAACGTCTTTGCCTTCCCATTTTTCAAACCTCAGATCAATTATAAAAATACTGATTTTTTAGAAGGAACGAGTCCGTGTGACACACATGTCAGTTGCATCTCTAGCTGGCAGTTTGCATACCAACCTGCAGAAGCAGCTAACTTTGCCATGAATTTAACTTGACAGCTTCTCTGCAGGGCTTTCAATTAGGGTTTTCTTGAAAATAAGAAAAGAAAAAAGAATGAAAGTGTCTGTCCAAATGAGATGAGCAAATGCTATTTTACAGGAAACCCACACTTAATGCTTTTGTTCTGACTCCATGAGGAGCAGGAGCTGCTGTGCCAAGTGTGGGATATAAAGCACAAAAACCCCTCACAGCAGTGACATAAAACTACCTGCTTTTGGGGTTTGAGATGAGTGTAACAGATGCCAGGTGGCACCTGAGGCCAGGTGGGCTTCTGTGAGGGATGAGTACATGTGAAATAATTTGTAGAGTCATAGAATCACAGAAAAGTTGGAGTTGGAAGGGGGTCGTAAAGACTGTCCAATTCCAACTCATCTGCATGGGCAGGGACACTTACACTAGATCAAGTTGCTCAGAGCCCCATCAGAGCTGTCCTTGAATGCTTCCAGGGACAGAACAGCCACAACTTGTGTGAGCAACCCGTTCCAGTGTCTCATTACTCTCACAGTAAAGAACTTCTTCCTAATCTCTAACCTAAATCTCTCCTCCTTCAGTTTAAAACCATTACCCCTTGTCCTCTCAACCCCTTCCCTTGTAAACAGTCCCTCCCCAGCTTTCCTGTAGCTGGGGGTATTGGAAGGTTGCTGTGAGGTGCTCCTAGAACCTTCTCTGCCTCAGGCTGAACAACCCTAACTCCCTCAGCCTGTCTTCATTGGACAAGGGCTCTAACCCTCAGATCATTATCATGGCCTCCTCTAGACCCACTCTAACATGTCCACATCCCTCTTGTTTTGGGGGATCCAGAGCTGGATGCAGGAGATCTCACTAGGGCAGAGCAGAGAGACAGAATCGTCTCTTGATCTGCTGGCTACACTTCTTTTGATGCAGCCTGGAATGCAGTTGCCCATTGCTCCTGGCCAGCTCTTGATCCACTAGTACCCTCCAGATCTTTTTCCACATTGCTGCTCTGAAGTGTGTCCTCCCCCAGTCTGGTTTCAGATCTCCAGTTGCCTCAGCAAGGAGGCAAGGAGCCTGTGCTTGGCCTTGTTGAACCTCATTATGTTCCCCTGGGCCCATGTCTCCAGCCTGTCCAGGTCCCTCTGCATGGATTGCATCCCTCTGGCACATTGACTGCACCACCCAGCTTGGTGACACCAGCAAATTTGCTGAGGTTGCACTCAGTGCCACTGTCAGTATCGTTAATGAAGACATTAACAGTGGTCACAGCACAGATCCCTGAGGGACACCATTTGTTCTCCGTCTGGACTTAAAGCCTTAGAGTTGATTTGACCTGTGATGCTACTCAAACAATCCCATCTCTCACTTAAGTCTTGGTGTTCTCCAGGAAGTTGTGAATGGGGACACGGGAGCCCCAATGTCTGGGCAGTGTCTGAAATCATGGTGACTGGATATTAATCACTGAAACACATGACTGGAAAACTGATAAAAAGCCTTTGGATAGTCAGAAGGGGTCAGCGTACAGAGGAGGCCAAATAACTTCTCCACACCCATTCTTTGGGAAGGCACCACATTCTTCATCCTCTGGCTCTCCCTTTTCTGCAACTGTGTCTGCTTAACACCAGGTAAATCCTAAATTGGTTAAACATATTCTTTTCTTTTTACAGGTATTAATTCTGATGCACAGCAACTGCGAAATGATGCCATTATAGAAATGATTGAAGTTCAGAAGTTGGATGGATTTTCTCTGTGTTGTAATTACTATGATGCCTTTCTCTGATTCATGTGATGATTGTTTTGTAGAAATCAAATGAAATATTTGTAGACACCATCCAGCGTGGGAGAAGTTGAGGACGCTGAAGCTGATGGCAACCTGCAGCCTTGAGATGCTTGTGGTGGTTGTTCAGAAACTCTCAACGACCATTCCTCTAAGTGCAGGATTTTTTCTAAGTCATGAATTCTAAATTCAGGGTCCTCCTGGGAAGCTAGAAAATATCTGAGACTCTTAATTGCCAGATTATCCCCCAGTACTAAATCTCCAGCATATCATTATTGTAAACTAAAATTTAGAAAGAACAAGGCTATGAAACAACATTCTCCTGTTGAATCATAGAATCATTAGGGATTGGAAGGGAACTCAAAAGTTCATCCAGTCCAATCCCCCTGACACAGCAGGATCACCTAGACCAAGTTGCACAGGAACATGTCCAGGTGGGTCTTGATCATCTCCAGAGAAGGAGACTCCACAAACCCCCTGGACTGCCTGTTCCAATGCTCTGTTACCCTCACTGTGAAGCTTTTCTTTTTTCCAGAGTCCACATTATCCTTTAACCTATTTCCAGTTAGCATTTGTATTTCAAGAAAGGAAGATTTAAAATTAAGTTTTATTTTCAAAATTCTGACTCAGCTCTTGCTATTTTGGAAATCTCAGCACCTGCTGAGTGCCAGTAGTTCTGATCCACTATCCTTTGTGGCAACACTGAGAATCAGAGGCTGGAAGAATATGGGAAATGTCACTCACTTATCAAAATAATTGGGGTAGAGTTCTGAAAACACTGGAAGAAATTATAATGATTCTCTCAGAGAAATCTTACCCTTGTAGAACTGATGCCAAAATTAATGTCAGATACAGTGGGGCCATTCAAACAGTTGGCAAAGCGATGAACACAGGTAAGTAGTCTTGCATTAAAATTAACTACAAATCTGCCAAGGCATTCAAGTGTCATTAGAAGTAATTATTCAAGTGTTATTAAAAGCAATAAGGCTCCTAATTTTGTGATGCTGCATATCTTTCAGGTTAGAAACCCGATGGTATCCTATCTTCAGGGCATTCTTTGTGGACTTTAATAAAGTTGAAAGACAAAAAAAAGCAACTGTTTTAGTTGATCTATCTGTTCAGCTCAGTAATGCTGCTCTCTTTGTCTCTAAAACTGGGCAAAGTAGCAGAGCTGAGGCTGCCCAAGTTACAGAATTTCCAACCTTCACTTTCTGAGACACAGGACTTGGCTTTGTTTTCTGGAAATGAAATTAAAGGGAAAATTAGGGACATAGGTCTGGTCCTTATTAACAAAGCCATGAGAATCAACCCCAGGTACAACTGTTTGTAGATACAGGAAAAGAAGAGCCTTCTAAAGCTCACAGGAGTTGCTCTCTGGAGCAAAGCCGATTGCAAACTCTCTGTTGGACTGTCCTGACACCCTCATGCACAGCACAGCAGGAGGAAACAGCTCCATCTGCCTTTCCTATCATCATTCCCCAGTGACTGCCACATTCAGGGCTGATGCAGCGCTTCCATTAGAAGTGTGTCAGCACTCTGAGGGTCCTTCACACAGTCTAACTCAGAACCAAAAAAGGGTTTTTTAACTTTTAGAAGGTGCTGTTGCCTGTGTTAGTGTTAGCACCTCAGAGTGCCTTTGCTGAGTCAGTATTGACTTACCTCTTGCTAAAAATAAAGGAGGGGCTGTGTGTGCCCATAGGCTTCTCCTGACATTTACGGTACATCTATCTGAAAGATGAAGCGGGGAGAGAGCAGTATCAGATTGCCATTTTGGATTCATTCAACTTGTGTTCAAGTTTTCCTGCCAATCCACACCTCTTCTTCAGTCTTTCATCACCCCTGCCCTGGAATCAGCAGCCTCTCTGATCTGTCACTGGATCTGCACACATAGTCTCTCTGTAAGCCAGGTTTGCTGAAGTGAACTGTGTAAGACAACCCCTGTTATTACAAGTGTTTTAGCTGTTAGATTCATTTGGACAGAACTGGGTTAGGAGCAAATATACACGCCATCAGCTGACAGCTGGGAGAATTCTGCAGCCTCCAGGAGTGATGACACAGGCGATGGGATCAGCAGAAAGTAGAGTGATAATCTCTTAATCTGGCACAGCCTTACTTAGCATCAAGAACCTTACATGAGTAAGTTGCATTTGTTAGTACAGAGAAAGTAATAGAATCATTAGGCCTGAAGGACTGAGTGTGGTTGTTCTACCTACCACTTCTCTCATGTCACAGAATCAGACTTGCATTTACACTTATAATTTTCTTTTACATGAGGAAAATAATCCTCTCTCAGAAAGGAGAGCTGTGTAACTCTGGAGCCGTCACTGCCTAAAACCTAATGACATTTTCACATTTGATTATGGGAAGGGGTTTTGGTGTCAGCTGATAGAAGATGCTTAACTACACAGAAGCATTTGAAGACCAAATGTGTCCATGAACAAGCAGGTAACTTTTCAAACCTAGAGAAGCTTTAAACTTTAGTTTTTAGGGCACAATAGTGTTAATGCAGCCAGAGGACAATGTTATAGATGCAAATACTATCTAGTTTATTATAGTAAATTCTAGAAAAAGGCAAAACTAATTTTAAAACTGAATTTGGCTTTCAGACCAAACTCACCTGAAGGTGATGCTGCACACATCAGGACATCCTGACAGAGAGGAGCTACAGAATCTCTGAGCATTGAAAGGAAATATTCTCCTGTCACATGGGAGACTTCAATACAATCTAAAACATACATACAACCCCAAACCGACTTCATTAGCTGCAGATGCTTAGAAGCATATTAGCATTTTCATGTTTACTCAGACTCATGCCTAATTAGCTCAGTTGCTGTAAACTTTTCTCAGGGGAATAAATTACTGGAAAAATAATCCCTTCCCAAATCCAGTATTTAGTGAGGTAAAACAGCAGATCTTAAAAGAGCTTCAGCAATCCAAAGGAAATGGCACATTCTTCCATAAAGGGTTATCCCATTACTTTCCACCACAAAAAAAGGCTTCATAGCAGGAGGAAAAGGAGTAGTACTCCAAGAAAATGAAGCTCTGAGCAGCTGCAAAACAGTTTCTTGGGCTGACAACAGCAACAGGAAAAAGGGAAAAATCCTTTTTGTGACAGAGCTGAGTTTCGTGGTGCTGCTGTGAGCTGCGGTTTGTGTTTGAGTTCAGAGAACAGATGTGTTTTTATAAACCTCAATAAACAAGCTGGTGAGCACAGAAACACCTGGGATGGCTAACAGACAGGTGGTCATCTGCCTGGGCCTTCTATGGCATTTTCTCTATAATTAATTGTCTAATTGTTTGTCCAGTGTTGTATTTACACCTGTCATCAGTTATAATTCAAAAAACAAATCAAACCACCTTTTTCAGTTGATTGTTCACAAATGTTAGGAAGACCAAGACTTGGAGCCTGTTGCCTGCTTACCAGGTGCACACTCTTGTTTTGGTGAAGCCATGGCTGATTACAGTTTGGGCTGAGTTGCTGGTTTTCCGTCTCTCACACAAGTTTAGCCCAGTTGGTGCTTTCATTTTTGCTCAGCTCCAGGATCCCTGTGGACATCAGAGGAGAGCAATGAAGCTGGGGAAGGGACTGGAGGGAAAGTCTGGTAAGGAGAAGTTGAGGGAGCTGGGGTTGTTTAGTCTGGAGAAGAGGAGATGCAAGGGGAGACTCATTCTGTCTACAACTCTATGCAGGGAGGTTGTAGTTAGGTGGGGGTCAGTCAGGTTGAGGTCAGGCTCTTCTCCCAGGCAACTAGCACCAGGACAAGAGGGCAAGGCCTGAAGCTGCACCAGGGGAGGGTTAGATTGGAAGTTAGAAAGCCCTTCCTCATGGAAAGGGTGATCAGACCCTGGAATAGACTGCTCAGGGTAGTGGTGGAGTCCCCATCCCTGGAAGTGTTTAAGGACAGGCTGGCTGAGGCCCTTAGTACCCTGGTCTGGATGATGTGGTGATGTTAGGTCATGGGCTGGGCTGGGCTGGAGGAACTCAAGGGGCTTTTCCAGCCTCAGTAATTCTGTGATTCTGTGACATGCCCTTCCCCCTTCTTCCCCATGCTAGAACATGGATTTCCCCTCACTGCACATTCCTCACATGTTTCTTCCTATTTATTCTTTCATTATGGACCTGTGAAGCCTCCACACATCCCACTTTTCCTTTGCTTTGTCTAGGGTATGCCAGCATGTCAGACTGTGGCCAGCACATTGAACTCTACTGTGAGACTGTGCAAGCTGCTGCTCCATTGCCATCCAAGCTGTGCAGTAAAATCAAAGGCTCACAGAAGAGAAAAACATCACTAATGTTTTTGGCGAGTCTGTCCAATATTAACATAACTTGAAAGGAGCTGCAATTTTGTTTTGAAGACCACTTCAAATGTTGATCAGTGGTTCTAGAATTAACTGAACTTTGGGGACATCTCAGGGCAGTTACAGTTGGGTGTTTGGCATTTAAAATTATAAAACTCATTATAGTCACTGGAGAGTGAGTGAAAAATGACAACTGAGGAGCAAAGCTCATAATAATTAAGAACTATCCACAGCTGCCAAATGTTTTCCAGGACAAATGGCTGAGAACTGACATTGGTGTGACACTGCGAGGTCAAGTGTAGCACCCCAAACCCATCTGGCTGTGAGTAGCATTGTTATTGTCAACGTGCTGTAATGGGAAATATTACTGTATTCGGGGAATAGGGCATCACTGCAGTCAAACTCAGCTCTTGGAGTCAGAGTCAGTAAGAAATCAAAATCAGAATAAAAAATAAAAAAGCAAAATCCCCTCTGAATAGAGAGATGGAGATCCACAGGGCACCTCTACATGGGCCAGTCTACATTTACAGTTTTTCTTAACCATTATTACTTAGTTGAGCCTGACTTCTGACTTTGAGAAGGACATTAATAAATTGGAAGGGAAATGGCTCCTTTCACTTTTGTTTCTTTGTCCAAAATCTTAGTTGTATCTAGTCCTAAACACACTGAACTGTGGGAGCCTGATCTTCACAAAACTACCAATGAAAATGGAAAAGGTGAACAAGCAGAGCAACAGATAAAGCAAAGGAGCAGGATATAAATAGAGCAAAAGGAACTATGTCTGAGGCAGGAGCTGGGGCGGGTGACCAAGTTAGGCTAAAAGATCACTGGCAGTGACTAGAATTAGGTGTTTTGGGAAGAACTATAGAAACTCTGCACTAGGCAATTACTGAGTCACCTTTCAAGAGGATGAATTTCTTTCAAACCCTCGTTACCCAGAGAGTCCAAATCTGCCTTAGGAATATAAGGAAAAAAAGGAATACCTTTAGGAACTTAAAGAACTTGGGATTGATTTTGATAACGTCCTGGGAAATAATAATTCTTTAGAGAAAATACAGCTAGGTCTCAGCAACCCCAAAACCCCCCACAAACCACCCTGGAAGCAATTTCTATGGACTTCAGATCATGAATAAAACCAGGAAACAGAGTAAGATGGCTAAAAAAGTATAACTGGCTTTCTGAACTCTGAAATACCTCCCAGCTAAGTGATGAGATGGTAACAGAGATGCCGCACAGCAGCTTCAGAGGTGTGGAAAAACTGCAGAGGTTGATTAATTTGCCCCAACCTAGGCATCCAGGATCAGGGGAGATGCTCTGCAATGTATCATCCAGCTCCTGCCAAGGAATGATGGACTAACTTTGTGGGGACCAGCACCATGTGCCCACAGGAGCTGTGTCTCTGTGAAGCAGGTGGCCACTGATGGGGCTGCAAGCCACTCAGATCAAGAGATGGACCCAGATGATTTCCTCTGGTTGTCTGTGTATCAGTCAGACTAATGATCGCTAGTGGGTGATATTAAAGAAGCAGTTTCACTGCAGGAAGTGACTCCTGTAAGTAAAAACCCTAGGTACTTATTCTTCAGAAATGTCTTGATTATTTTAAGCTGTTTACACAGATGCAAAATCAAATATAGGAAATTGATTCTGTACTGAACTATTTACCTGAAGCTATTTGGTGATGATTGCTAATACTCATTACTCAAGGTAAAGCTTTTCGCTTTATTCCTGCCAATACAATGAAATAGGGCTTTGCTTCCCATCTGAAGTGTGGCGTCAGCTTATCTTGTTTCTGACAGATTTTATTCTGCATGTAACTGTTTCATTATGCCTCTCATCACTGAGCTATAAGTATTCATTTTTCTATTAGGTTTTTTTGTGTGTGTGTTCCTATTTTAATTAATATGATCCCTTGGCTTTTCAGAAATGAACACGCAATGTCCATGAATCACCTTTTTCAGATGGTCACCCTTATTTTGTGTAGCAGCTTAAGGCATTGTGCACTGGTACAACTAGTTAAAATAGGGCTGGCAAATCTCAGGGTCTGCTACCATAATCAAATAAATCAGAAAAGATTTGATACAACTTTGTTCTTTCACCCTATTTCCAGCTGAAGGAAGGATATCAAAATGCTTTGGCTCCTTTCAACGATGGCTGGTTTTGGTGCTGGCTCTCCAGACATCCTTAGTCCAGTCTCTTATGTGGGGAAGGCAAAGGAGGGGAGAGAGGAACAGAGAGCTGACTGGAGCCATTCAAGGTCTGTCAAAACTCAGTGCAAAGTTTTGTGATCTTACCAGTGAAGGACCTCACCTCACTTAAAGGAACTGTCTGAGAACAGGCAAGAGGGGCAGAGAGGATGAATGTGTGGGTGTCAGTTGTAGGCATGTGGGTGTTTAATTGATGAAAATCCTCAATTCTGTAGCCAAAGTCCTGTGGAGTCACAGATAGTGTATCTAAAGCTCAAAGTAGTTCCCCAAACCTTTAAACTACTTGATTACAAAAGAAGCAGCTTTAGAAAGCCGAAGAGTTCCATACAGTTGCAGCTTCCACAGGTTTTAGTGGAAAATATGAGGAGGGGTGGGGTGGATGGGGGGCTAGTGAAGTCAGCCATGACCTCAAGGACTTGTTCCTTTGAAGAAGCATACCCCACACAGTGGGAGGACAGAGCATTTGCCTGTACCACAGCAGCTTTGAAAAGGCAGACACCTGGGGCTGTCTTGCATGATCTTTATTTCATAATTAATCATTAACTGATGCCCTTTATGAAATAAAAATCAGGCACAGTAGCTGGGTTATTTGCCTTTGAAAAGGTATTGCTGTGCATGCAGGGTGCCTTTCTGCTTGTGTCTAATGAGATCACAAAGATGGAAGGAGGGAAAACGCTGCACTGGCATCATGTTGTGTCCAGTACAAATGGAAGTGCCACAAACACTGCACAAACATGAATAGGAGCAGCCTCACTGACAAATGCTTCCTCTGGGCCATCAGGAAGGACAGTATCAAATGTGTGGTAGTGAGGCACAGGTAGTGGCTCAGGAAATATTTTGGTAGAACTGTCAAGCTATTTTTAGGATTTGTTTCTCTTTGCAAGTCACCTCCCTACCTCTTCATTTTTCCTATTCTTGTTCTCCAAACTGCAAGTGAAACAGAGGCAGACCTCTGTCGGTACATACACTTCTGCAGCAAGACTTGAGTCCCTAACAACATCTGTCTCACTAACATCAGCGCCCACTTTAGATCAGTAAATTTGTATGACACCATAAAGCTCATGAGAGCCAATGTAAATACCAACTCAATTAGCTATGTTGACCCTGTGAGAAATATTAGCACGTAATGAGTGTGTGCAGGGGTGTGGTTAAATATACAGAATGTTCTGCTTTAGAAGCTGAGCAGAATCTCTGGGTTTAATTTGTGTGTTTTCTGCAGAAAAGTGGAAAGTTTGGGTTTATAAAGTTGGAGGGAAAAGTTTTGCCCCCCCCTTCCCCCAGTGAGCAGAATCTCTGGGTTTAATTTATGTGTAGCAGGGGAATGAATTAAAATGTCTTGGTGACTTCCTTCTCCAAATGGAGTCAGTTGTTTCACTGCCTGCAGATTTGTCAGTGGCCTTGTTAAACCCTCCCTTTGCATCTGATGCTTTAGATGGGAGCTCTTGTTTAAAATATACTCTCTGACCCACAACATTAATGGTGATCCAGGTGGGATGCACAGGGATCCAGATAAGGACTCACAGTACACTACACTACTGCAGAGAAGCATCGTAAAGAGAAAAGGAAAGGAAGCGTGAAAGAAGACAGCAGATCTGTGCCTGTGCACACGGCTAGGTCGAGATGTTACAGCAGCATGACAAATGGCAATAGCATCACCCTGTAATTCTTCAGGATTCTGGGTTATGGTGCTGATGACAGCAACAGAGCAGAATGATCAGCAAGAATTTAGGTGTGATGGTCAAAGGGTGATAGCATCTTGGAGGCTTATGGGAACCAAGTCAAGGAATTCTTAAAGTATTTTGAGCAGAGTAAAAAGTTTACAGCACACTCAATAGATTTGGGAATCTATATGAAGAAGGACTGGTGGGAAGCTGAAAACCAAGGTCAGGTGTTAGAAGTCACTTCTTCCCCAGGGATTTTTTCTGGTTTACTCAAATTGTTGGACTATGGCCACCTTCCATCATGAAGAACAACCACCCCTCATCCCCAGCACTTCCTGGAGACCTCACCTCTACCTTCCTGCTCTGCATCTGCTGATCAGGGCATGAAAGCAGAAGAGCCACCCTCATTCTGGGGGTGGGCATGAGAAAGGGGCTGAGGTACCACAGAGAGTGGGATTTGGAGTCCTGCTTCACGATGTGTTGGGAGGATACCTGTGTCCTCCTTGTTTGCTTGGTCTTTGGTGTATTATGACTTCTTGATCTCAACTCAAGTGCTTGTGATGGACAGAGAAAGCACAATTTATTATTAATAGTCCATCTGCACATACAATCCTAGCAGTATGTAATCTATTTAATTTCAAAATAGCCTAGCCTATCTCTCCAAATAGTTTTTATATTGTTAAATAAGTTTAAAGTGTGATTGATGATTTCTAGATGCAAATCTGTGTTTCTAAACTATCCAAATGCATCTACAGCCCTGTCACAAGAGCACCCTGTCACCAAATGCCACATCATTTCAAGGCAGCTCACATATTCCTAAAGCTCTCCTTAGTAATTAAATGACTTTATCACTGTTATAACGAATGTCACTCATATTGTTAATGAAAGAGAGTTAGGCCTGCATTTCAACTAAGAGCTTAGCAGGGGTTGTGAGTATATTTTGGATTCTCTGGTTTAAAATTTGTGCTGTTTTTTAAATTAATTGGGAGTCTAATTTGAATGTAGAATATACAGGGGATTTTTAAAATTGATTAGCATTTGAATATTTCTTTTTTGTTTTGTTTTTTTTTCCCCTGCAGTGGCTTTTTCAGATCCATTCATAGCACATTTAGTACAGAAGTCAGTTATCAAGAGGAATGCATAAAAATGATGGATGAAGAGATGTAGGACATTAATATATGGTTGTGGTGGTGGTAAGCTTGACAGCTGTCAAATTTGCCTGTATGCATTTATCTTATGCTCTGTATCATTTATTCATGTGAAATGCATTTGAAAGCGAAGCAGATGAGAGGTAACATAAGGTAAATTAAGTCTTTTTAGGGCAACTAGAGATCAAAAATGGATAAAGTGCTTGCAGGAGCAGAGCACCTGGGGTATTGGTGGCTGCTTATGTGCATGAAATCTTTCACTTAAAAACACAGCTCAAATTATTCACAAGCAGCATCCCTAGCCCCAAAGCCTATTTAGTTTATTCTTCTGAATGTGCACATGATAAATATTGAGTCATTTAAAATCTAAGTCTTCTGATGATTGAAAGAGGCCAAAGAAAGAACAAAAGGACCAGAAAGCAAGCAAAGCTGCAGCAGTCTGAAGAGAGGGATTGGGTGTATCATGCATGGTACATTTATTGCAGGGTTCACCTCATGACGGAACACCACACCCACGATAACTGAGACAGGTAGGGAATAAACATTCTTGCTTACCTTTTTATACTGAGCTAAATCACAAAGTAAAACCAATCAAGTTTCAGGTGTTCTCAGTTCTTGCACCTGACTTGTTTTTGGAGCTTAGCTTAAGGCACAGGCATTGTTCAGGGTATCTATATTTTTCAGCTGCCATTGGGTGCTGAGACATTGCTGCTAAGTGTTGCATGAAGGGTGGTGGGTTGACCTCTCTCTGAACAGCTTTAGGCTGTAAAGTGTACGTACCACTATGATATACATTCTCCTTGCTCAATTTTGCCCTTGTTACGTGGTAATAAATGGCCTAGGAAACCTGACTAAAGTAGTATCAATCATAACAACCAAGGGCTCTGGCTTGAAGAATCAACACTACGTGCTTCAAGATGGATTTGCTTTTAAATGGATGGTTAACTAATCCAATCAAGGGTTCCTTATCTTGCTAGTTTACTTACGTGGGTAGTAGGATTCAGGTACTATACAGCACAGAAGTGATTTAAGCAAGTTATTCTTGGCTTTTCTGCCCTTCCTACCATGTTAGGATCCAGCTGCTCTTCAGCTGAACCTCACCCTTTGGGTGTTCACAAATCATAAGCCAGGTTTTGATTTGAGGGAAACTTCTGCTGGGATGACTACAGGTATTAATGGCAATTTCTGTACCTAGAAGGTCTATACAGTCAGAGCTCTCTACTGGGATGTGGAGGCATCACTATACCTGTTTTCATTGGCATTTGGCACTTGGGAAACCTAGTGTTTTAGTTTTAAAAAGGTTATTTCTCTCTGGATGAGTCCACCTCAGGTTATACACAATATGGGAATATGTATTAGAATAGTGAAAATTAATTACTCCGTAGTTAAAAGAGATCTACTGAGACAAGGGAAGGATCTGGATTTCAGTTACTCCTTCAGTTGCTACTACCTGGCAAATATAGTTTTTTCTTCTTTCTTGAAAGTGGGGACTCACTAGACAAGACAGGTTTGGAAAATTTGGGCAAGCAAGTTATGGACTAGCATTAATTTCATTCACAGACACAAAGCTTATGTTCACAGTATCCCTCTTGGAGTCCAGGATCTTACGGACTTAATGAAGCTTGATTAAGGTTTTTCAGCTCTATTTCAGGATAGAATTGCTTTTATGTTTCGGTTCTAAAGATGACAAAATTCTGCATACAGTTCTATGAAAGAGAAATGCATTCTGTTGTAAGCTTGAGTCATTTAGCTGGATCGCATACTCACATCATTTTACCTCCTTTATGAAATATTGAGAGAAGCTCAGATATTCCAAGCACCTAGCATGTTCACAGTCACCTCGGGATGTGTGAGGATTTTTAGGATCATTTACCACATTTTCATAATTCACATGTTTGTATGAAATTTGAGATGATTCCTTCATCTCAAATAAAACTTTCATCTCAAAATAACTTCTATTTGTATTTTCCTAGTATGATAAATATATCCGGAGAGGAGTTCTTGCTCCCTCCTTGCTACTTCCTTGCCTATAGTTTAGTTTCTAAATGGCGTGAAATTTTCTAGCATGGTCTGAGGTAGACATTTCATAGTGTGGAAAGGCTTTTCATGTCCTTTCCCATCCCTCTGTGACTGATGTAGTTTTCACTTGTGCTTGGTGTTAGCTGTGTGATTTTGTTTATCGTTGGAAATGCCAGACAGTTCAAGCCTTTCCAACTGCCTAGATTATTGCTTTACAGCAACAAACCCCATATTTGATTTTAAATACCTGTGTCATACAGAGATATTTAAAGAAATCTTTGTAGTTCAGATTTTGGTTCTGTAATCTGAATAAAGGCATACTGTGAAGCAGTACCACTCTGTGCTATTGCTTGAGCTGCTCTTGCTTCATCTGTGGTGTAGATGCAGATATATGTAAAAGCAGACAATAATTAACTGGGTTTTGAAAAGGAATACGGGTCAAGCTCAGGTTTTATGTCTTTCGCTGGTTTTGTTTCAGAAATGTTTCATTTGTAAAGCCTGACTGTCTTTCGTGTAACTCACTCTTACTAGCAGTGCTTAAGGATCAAAATAGATGCCTGTCTTCCAAATTATTCAATCCTAGCTTTCCCAGCAATGCATTCCTCCAGTCTGGGGAGTGAATCAGGTCCTCTCCAAACCAGCAGTTGTATTTAAGTTTTGTCTCACACCATTTTCTCTCTGCTGCTGGAGTTGCTGACAGGCACCCTATGCTTGGTTGGGCTGGTGGTGGGTCACGGGGAGGAATAACCAAGTCTTCAACTTCACACGTGTTTGTGAGGTGCCAAGCAGCACTGCCTGCTGTCTGTCCATATTATTTTTTACTAGATTAAAGCACCTTTAGCTCAGAAGTGTCTCATTTCTCTTAAGTGAGCAGAGTTGAGGTAGCAGCATGAAAAAAGACTTGCCATGTGTGGGGTCTCAGTTTCAGGGTCTTTTTTCTTTCAATACAAAATTGCATTTTAGCAAATCAAAATAGAACAAGATTTTTATGAAGATGGAAACTATGCATTTTTCAGTATATAAAGAAGTTGGATTAAGTGATGCTAAGAATGGGGTGGCTTTTAGGAGTAGAAATTAATATGGTATCATTACAAACCAAGCAGCCGTGATGCAAAGAGAGAAGAGGTTGTTTTTTCCCTGGCACTTAATCACTTTCAAGCTAATGTAAAGGTACCCCCATTTCTCTCATGGTGGGTGGGAAAGTTTTCTTTGTGGTTTTAGGAGTTATTAAAGTTTGAGGTGAGGGTATTGCATATCTATGCAATATTACCTCGAAGAGTACATCAGTGCATGCTGGTGAATAAGCAGCATCTTCCAGTGCTCCAGGACAGTTGAAAGCAATGCCATTAATCTCCTTACCTTTCAGACAGCATCACTCATCCATCATCAGCAATTTCAGGATGCAAGATAGATGTTGTCATTTCAGTAATTGTATTAGCTTAGTTATTCTTCTGTACATTAACCAAATTCATCACCTAGCTTTCTTTGAAGAATAGGTTAGGGACTGGTCTTTGCAAGGCATACTCCGAACCAAACCCAAGAGAAGCTGTATTTTGTTTCTCAGCTCTCTTTACAGGGTACTCCTCACTGCAATTTTTATTCTTGAGATTGCACTTTCACTGTGATACATAAGAATCAAGGTTTGAATATGAGAAACTTTCAAAGTACTAGCAACCATGGAATCTCTTTAGTTGGACGAGACCTTTACAATCATTAACTCCAACCTTTACTGCGTACTGCCAAGTTATGCCACTGAGCACCGGGTCCACATATGGTTTAAACATATCCAGTGCTGGTGACTCCAACACTGCCCTGGGCAGTCTGTTCCAATGTTGAAAAGCTAGTTAAAGTGTCCAAGTCCCAAGCCCTCCAATTTGTGAAACTAAGAAATGCAGGATGTTGTAACATGTAAGTTTTTGAGCCGACCACATGGTGTTTATGCAACTCAGCGGAAAAAGATCTCCATTGATACTCTTTTGAACTGTGCTCTTGAAAATGTCAACTTTTCACACTGGATGTGGTTTCCTACACTGCTTTGACCATCTCTTCTCTTGCCCACAGGAGGAAAAGGTGTCCCAGGTGATCAGCATGGATTCTGGTGGGACTTTGAAGCAGAGTCTTGGAGGCTGCCATCTGAAATACAGCTCTGCCAGCCTTCTACAATGGGGCAGAGAAATACTGTGAACTGTTTTTTGTAAGGTGGACTTCAGGACAGGCCAGTCTCAAGAGCCTTGAGTGTGAGAACTGAGGGAAGTGCTTCAGGAAAGGAGGTCTGGAGGGCAGGGTCTTCATCACTTATTCCGTTAGTGGATCCAGACAGACCCAAGCCAAAACTGCTGTGACACATTGAGCTCATCTTAATAAAACTTGAGCTCAACTTTCTTCTTCTTCCAGATGGAGGATAATAAAAAAAGCCCTCCTGAGTTAACCTGTCAGAGGCTTGAGAAGATCATAGAACCACAGAATGTAAGGGGTTGGAAGGGACCTCCAAAGATCATAGAATGCCCCTTCCAGAGCAGAACCAAAACTAGGGCAGATCACTCAGAAATGCATTCAGACAGCCCTGGAAAGCCTCCAGAGATGGAGACTCCACAACTTCTCTGGGGAACCTGCCCAGTGCTCTGTCACCTTTACAGTAAAAGAGCTCTTCATTATCTTGAGGTGGAAAATCCTTTGAGCTGGAATCCACTGCCCCTAGTCCTATCACAGGGCACAAGTGAAAAGTAATTATCCCTGGCTTTCTTGATGCTCAGCCTTCATGTATTTATAGACAGTAATTAGATTCCCCTCTCAGTCTATTCCTCTCCAAACTAAAAAGCCCCAGGTCTCTCGTCCTTTCCTTGTAAGGCAGCTGTTTCAGTCCCTTCATCATCCTTGTAGCCCTTTGTTGGACTTCCTTAAGTACATCTCTGGCCCCCTTGAACAAGGCATCACAAGGATGCTGTTGGCCTTGTTGGCCACAAGAGCACACTGCTGAGTCATAGTCATCCTGCTGTCCCCTAGGACCCCCAGGTCTCTTTCTCATATACTACTCTCCCNTTGTAGCCCTTTGTTGGACTTCCTTAAGTACATCTCTGGCCCCCTTGAACAAGGCATCACAAGGATGCTGTTGGCCTTGTTGGCCACAAGAGCACACTGCTGAGTCATAGTCATCCTGCTGTCCCCTAGGACCCCCAGGTCTCTTTCTCATATACTACTCTCCCAACAGTTTAGTCCCCAACCTATACTGGTCCCTGGGCTTATTCTTGCCCAGATGCAAGACTCGACACTTACCCTTGTTGTACCTCATTCAGTTTCTCTCTGCACAGCTCTCTAGCCTGTCCAGGTCTCACTGAATGGCAGCACAGTCTGCTGGGGTGTCAGTGCCACCACCCAGCTTTGTGTCATCAGCTAACTTGCTGACAGTGCACCCTAATCCCTCATCCAAGTAATTAATGAATAGATTGAAGAGGAGTGGTCCCAGTACTGATCCTTGGGGGACCCACTAGTTACAGGATACTAGTTAAAGGATAGACGGCCCAGGTATTTGATAGATACACTGCATGGAAAGTTAATATCTTTTGAAAGCTGCAGAAAGCAGCTTGACAAAGTTCCAGCTCTGTTTCATTCCCCACCCCTGCCCAGTAAAAAGTGTCAACAAGCTGAGGTATGGTTCCAATAATCTTGTTTATTGTGCTTTTAAAAGTGCTTCTGGATAAATGTTCATTACACATTTTTTTACATCCCAGCTAATATACATCAGGAAATTGTGGATGTGACAGGAAAAATGCCACATTTAAAAGTTCGGAAGATGATGTGAAAAGGCATCATATGCTGGAAAATTGCACACACTCCATACACAATGAAAGCAAATCTTCTTCTCATGCGAAGGAGAATGGCAAGATAATAAATTGTGACTGGTGACATTTCCCTATGCTCCCATCTATTTGTAACACACTTACTTAAAGGCTGCCTTGGCCATATCCATTTATCTTTTCTCCTGGGTCAATTATGCTTTTTGCATTCCAATCAAGCCCTTAATCAAGCCTGTTGATAATTGCAGCAGTGCAACGGAGAGGTTTATCATAGAAATGTAATGAAGGCACTTCGTTCCAGCGCAACCAAGTCTAATATTGTGCTGCCACAGTGGACCACCAATGTGTGTGCACATAGTTTATTTTCCTAATCAACACTCTCCAGCATGGGCATGCTTGGATCTCACTGGTGGGGTTAGCCTTATGACCACCATCTTCAGCCTTAACCATGTTGCCTTTTGGCATTGCTAATGTCACGGGATCTCAACTGATTTTGTGTAGATGCCTTTATCCTTCCAAAGAGAAACAATTGGAATGAGACCTTCCATGCCTGCAGGGAAGCAAGAAAGAGATGGGCTCTTGGATACAGCTCAGATTTGGGCAGAGAATTAACTGCAATACTGTTAATTCTCTGAAATGTAATGTCCTTGTTGCTGGAAGTTTGGTATGTTAAGGCAGGTAGAATTGTCATCTGATCAGCCATCTTGAAACATTCTGCAACTCTGTCATTATCACTTGAAAGACCACCACTGGTACTTAGAAAACAATATTGTTGCCCAAAGGCAGTACTGCCACTGACTTCAGAAACTGGGGTAACTTCAGAAAGCTGTTTCTTGCTCTAAGGGCTGGCTTGTATACAGTAATCAGTGCAAATGCTGTTGTACACATGACAGTGTGAGGCTCACCACAGGTGAGGTTTGTGAAGAGAGATAACACCTTCTATTATAATAGGGAGCTGGGCAAAGCCCAGTCATGTTGTTTGAGTCACTAATACATTTCCAGTCTGAACCATTAATAGGAAGCTTAAATCTGCAGGTAGTATGTAAATATTTTAATTCCTTTATATGAGAGACAGAATGAACTCTGTTTTTTCCTTACTGGAAAAATCATAGTGAAATCTTATTTTTTGTTTAGTTTACCTTTAAAAAAAAATTTTTTTACAGCTATGTCTTGTTTAGCCTGCTATGAAATTCTGACTAAAAGGTGCTTGTAACTCTCCTTGCCCAACAACAATGTATGGCTTTAATAAAGTTCATGATCTGCAACTGCAATTTGGATTTAGTGAGCTGAAGCAGGTGCAGCCATAAAGCCAATGCAGCTTTACCACCTCCGACTCCTCCAGTTTTGCAAGGTGTGTTTTGTGGGGCCAGCTGGCACAAGGAGCTGGGTCCAGGGGTTTGAAATTGAGCCTGTACATCTTTTGTGACAGCTCTTGCCCAACTTGCTGACTGCACAGTGTAATAAAAAAAAAAAAAGATGAGGAGAAAAGTATCTTTCTCCAGCCTCATCTAATGAGAGCAGTAACTTTTACCTCCAGATTGTATATGTAGCTGATGCTAAAATATCTTCCAGTTTGTGGTGTTCATCTTTTCCTCCCTCTTCTGCTCTAAGACGCCTGGTTAAGTAGGGCTGGTCTTAATTGCATCCTCTACTGGTTACCAAAGTGTAAGTAACATTAGCCAGTAAATTTGAATTCCCTGTAAGGCCATTCAGCAATGCTTTCCAATATTTCAGCTAATGGCATTATGTGTCTAGATTCCTTGGTGTCCTTTTTAAACTTCCCCCTGCAGCTTTAACGCTGAGCACTGTGCACTCCTTTGGCCATAAAGTATTGGCCCTAATTAAAACCCATCATCATTGATAACTACCATGCTGGGAGAAACACATTTTCATTGTAGAAAACCAAGTAGCCCAATTCTACAAACAGAATTCAGTTCCTCACAAATAGGTTGTTGTTTGTAACATCAGAATGGAGGTGATGGAACTGAGCTCGTAGATATTAATTCAAAAGAAATGAACATTGAAGCAATTTATTTTTGATGATTCGGTTTATTAGCCCACAATTCTTTGTGCAGCCAAGCCTAAAATAAAACTGTAATGAAGTTTTTATACATCTCTTAGTGAGGTTTCTTTGAACTGCCATTCAGTTTGGCAATGCTCCCTAACTACCTCAATTCCAATTTCACTTTATATTTCAATTCACCAGGCTTCTTCCCCCTCTGTTCCCCCTGCCTTGTATTCTCCAGGGATCCTAAACAATCTACAAAAATTCCATTTTATTGCCCCAGTAATAGTGTTATTTGAGGCTTCAGATTGTTTAGGAGCATCCTAAGGAAAATACTTAGCCAGCGCTGAAACTTCAAAATAGCAGTTTGATGAAAGCTGATTTTTTTCTGTTCCAGACTAAAACTGAAATTCTGCTGATTTTTCACTTTGCTGACACTTATCTTGGCTTAGACTCATTCAAGTTTCCCAGTTTTAAACAAAATCCAAGGTTAGGTATGTGTGCAAGACCTCTGCTGGGTCAGCATGCATAACTGGTGATAAGATACCTAGTCACAAATATCTTCATGAGAAACACAAGACAAACAAGATTTCCCTTGGCCACCTTTTATTACAATTCTGGAATCAAGTTAAAAAGCTGGATATTGATGTGACAACTGGGTCCGACTTTTCTAATCAGCTGGGACAATTCAGTGTGATCTTACTTACAGGGCTTTTCCCTATTTTTCATGTTATAAACCAATCACAAGCAATGTCCATGTTACTAACAGTCCACAAGAGTTGTTGGAGGATGTTCAGCATCTCAGCTGCAACCTAGTGGCCTAGTACTAGAGTGGATTTGAGTAAGAGGAATTCAGGCCACCTCTGGCACCAAGTGGTACCGCAGGTCAGTATGAACTGTGTCTTTTGCAAGAGCTCTGACCTTACTGACACTATTACTATATGTAAAATAAAAACTCTTGCTTCAGCTAGATAATCGTCAGCATCATTCAAGTATTACTGAAATGAAAACACAGCTGTTTATTCTTTAGAATATCTGTTTTTAAGGTTACTGGACAGAGAAAATAGCTGGCAGTCACCAGTTCCTACAGAGGGTATTGCCAGTTTAATAACATGGATCTCACATGTAAGGAATTTGGAACAATAAGGTTGCTTGAATTCATTATTGACCTCCTTTTGCATGACACTACTAGAATAATTTAGGAATGAGAAACTTCCATTCCTGAACTGTGGTTACTTGTTGTTTAGGCAATATAAATATCATTTCACCAAATATTGTCGTGAGTGAGGTAAGCCTGTGGTATTGGGAGCCTCTGCATGAAGCTCAACCACCATGTGGAGATAGAGTAGTCATTTTTCATCATCAGGTACCAGCTAAAAAGAACCAGACAGCTGATGGGACTAGTTGTTGTTTATTTGTGTTCTCTAAGAATTTGGTTTCATTAGAAATGATGGGGAAACCTGTGACGTGTGGAATGGAATCGAGAACTCTGAGTAGAGTTTTTGATGAGGTAATTTATTATTGCCGGTGGGCACATGGGAGCTCAGGCTCCAAAGTCGTGCACAACAAAGAGCGAATTCATTGTGGTTAAACTGGTGTTCTTATACATAAACAAAGACATAATCATACATATACATTAAATTTCTAAGATATAGGTTGAGTTATTAAAATCAGTTCTAAGAACTCATTAATGTAGGTCTCCTCCTTCTTGCACTTGCACAGTAACACCTGGTGGTCATGGGACGGGGTCCCTGGGAAAAAAGCAGCAGTCTTCCTCGGTACTTTTGGCAAGAAGATCGAGTTGTTATGAACTAGTAACCACAAAGTTGTCTGAAGCCTGTATCTTACATGCAAGACTGATCCTCATCACAATGAAGTTCCTGTTATCTATTTTTCAAAATGTCTCATGTCTTCGATATTACAAATGGTCTAATTTCCACACCATAATAACATCACTTTACCTTAACTACTAATTAACTGATTATAAGGCTTGCTTCATCTACTATATTGTTTAAACTCTTTAGTTCAATTCCCTGCATCATCTGTAGACCAAACTCAGTCAAAGTAAGGCGAGCAGGTCAATTAATAGTAGACTGCACGAGCTTGATATTATCTGATTATGTAAATCTCTGCTCATATTTCTATGGGCTATAAATCAAGTGTTTTCTTTGCACCTTCCAGACAGCAAGATACAAACCACACTGCCTGTAAGAATTTCAGGGCAGGTTGTACAATGCCACTAATAGGTTATCTGTGTCACAATAATTTATTGTTTATAAACACTAGTCTGCTCCTTCTTTTTTCTACTCTGTATCAGGAGAATTAATAACTTTGTCTTATGGTATCTTTCACCAACATAAGAAACCCATTTTCACAATAGTGATCTGAAAGTTAATTATGGAAGTAGATAAAGTTACATAAGTTTAGGTAATTATGTTTCAGGTACTTGAATATTGATAAATACCAGTAAAAATTGGTGGGATGATAATGAAGTGGGGTTTTTCAGCTCATAAAAATGCTGTAAAACAAATTCAAAGAGAATTAATTATCTCTTTAGGAAGCGTCTTGATGTAGCATTTAACTTTTACCTTTTTCTGCTGCTTTTCCATATTTTTAACTGGAGAAATGGGAAACACCCTATCAGGGGTGAGTATGTCTTGTTAATGGTTGGACTTGATAATCTTAAAGGGCTTTTCCTACCTACAAATGTCTACAGTTCTCCTGTCCTCAGTTCATGATGCTTAATCCGGGATAAAAATTTGATTTTAGATTTTAATACTCAGTCATCAATTATCCTTTTCATACCCAAGATTAACCATCACCTGTACTATAAATAATGCAGTGTGAATCATTAAAAAAATCACATAGTAATTTACAAGTGGTATCAGCAAACCCCTCACTAGCTCAGCTGAATGAACTTCTTAGAAACAGAAGTATTGCTCTTTATTCATGTGCCACTGGAAAAATGAACTTGACCTCATCCTATCTATCAACACAAGCTTTAAAAGTGACAAACAAGATGGTTGTTTGGAGGATCTACCCCTCTCCTCCACCTGCTCTCTCCCATCTGTGGCTCTTGCAGATTCTTGTGCCCAGGGTGGAGAAGCCCAGGTTCTTGTACTTCGATAGGACAAGCAAACAAACCAAAGAACAACTTCTTCAAACGACATGCAGTTAAGCTGGAAATTAATGTCACAAAAAACAAAGAGCTGTGGAAGCTACACAAAGATGAGAAAGAGATTGGACAGATACCTGAAGGAAATACCCATTTCCTCATTTCCAAAATTCAAAGATCAAATCTCTCCCTGCTAAAAACTGAGTGTGGAAGAGAAATATGACTGTATGCTTGCTCTAAGTTCCTACGCTTTGCTATTATCTATCATCGGAGACAGTATCCTGGACAGGCTTTTGCTGTGATTTAGAATAGTCATTCTTAAAACTCACAGAAGCAAAAGCAGAGCCTTTAGCCAGTCCAAGTCCCTCTTGGATCTCCAAGAGCAAAGCAAATCCAACAGACATAAGCAAGTGGATTGGGGAAAACTTTGATGAAAAAACAGCTAAATGTGAGAGATTTTGAGAAAACAGAGAGCCAGACAATATGTCAAAGTTTACTTATTTGTACAAGGATATCATGGATAAATGGTTGGGAAAGCCTGACACAGAGAGGTTCTTCAGCTCTAGTGCTACAAGTTGGCCATAATACAAGCATTTCTATTCAGGTTTATGATCTGTTTAGCAACTGGAGGATTATACAAGTTGGTGGGTACACAGAATCAACATCTGATTGCTTTGCTCTGTCTTCTTGTGTCGGACTTCAGCCCACCCATAGGCTCTTCTTCATTCAGATATGCATATGTCATCCTCACAAAGCAGCCAGCTAGCTTTTGAAATCTTTGGCTCACATATTGCTTAGCTGCTTGTCCACACCGAAAACCACTTTTTGTTTATCCAAGGTATTAGTTCCTTTCCCTACAACTAGGATGATTATTCTGACACCTTTCACTAAATGTTAACTATCGGAAATAATTAATATCTAGCCCTGGTGAGGAGCACCTGGGGGAAAATGAGCTCTGAAATGCTATGAAATGATCCTGTAACGAGATGGATAAAGACCCTATGGAAATGAATGGGGAAAAGCAATTCATGCTGCAGTATCCTGTCATTCATACTTCTAGAGAAGTGGAAGATAAGGTTGCCATGTCTTTGAATGGCTTTTGTGTGTAACTATTTAGCAGATTGGTCTTCTAGGAGAGCTAGATAGTTAGAGAGGCTTTGGTCTACAGAAAACATAATTAAATATATTCACGTTCAAACCACTTTTTCCACATTTTTCTTACTAATTTGATCAGGAATGCTTATAGGAAATGCAAATGAATACAGAGCAAAAAGATAGTCTATCCAGCCAAATTAATTATTATTAGGTATGTTGCTGTTTAGTTCAGAAAACAGATGGCTGTTCCAAAGCTGTATTTGCTGTTGAGGAAATTCTGCAAGGCTATAGCCAGAGAGATTTTCCCCTTGCTGCGGCAGGTCTTTGGCTGATCCTGAGCAGTGACATCTCCCCAGACAAATCATTTAATAAAAAATGAGACCTTTCCTTTTCAGTCCACAATGCCAGGGGTACCCAACAAGAGTGGCTTTGATTCCTGTGAGCAAGAAGCACACATCTGTGGTGGTGATTGTAACACCATCTTCTGAATACATATCCCATCTCCCCACATCTCTCCCAAGACATTGCTGCAGTCTGAGCCTGGTTTGTTCTCCTACTTAAAAAGCAATTTGCCTCCTTAAAACCAAACCAGCTTGTTATTCTTTCATTGTGCCTTTGACTGTGATGGCCATTTCAGTGTGTCATAAGAGCAGGATAAATCACTGAGTACCTAGACATAGGAGGTAAAAAATTGACTCAGTGCCAACTGTTGCACACAATTGGACAACACAAAGACAACCAGACTGAAGAAACAAGATTCCCAGTCCATATAGGGTGTATAGTCTGTATAGAGTGTGTTTTCCAGGTCAGCAAAGGAAATGATCAGTGCTTCTGTCTCTTGACACTTGAGACAAATGTCTAGCAAGCACCAATCTACCTGTTCAGTCAGACGTCTCCTAACGGTGTGAAATGTGACTGGGGCACTGCGGGCAGTGCTTCCCTTATCATTGCTCCCACACTAAGTAAATGAGGTACTGACAGTCTGTGCTGTCCAGCTCCCTACACAGCACGTGCTGATTCATTGGCTTTGTATGAATAAGCTGCAGGGACTTCTTAGCCCAGAAGAGATCACATAATTTAGTGAGTGGGAGTCTCGTGTGCTCTGTAAAGGCACATATATCTAGACACAGGCACTGACACTGTTCTGGAGAGGTTTTAATGCGTTCAGATGAAAACAGAGTGAAAGTTAAGTGGGCATGATGAGAACTTTGCCATACCAAGAGCTGCCCATTTATTCTGTGGATTTGGCTTGACCTTGGGGCTCACAGCAAAACCAGAGCTGTCCCTGTAGCACAGGGCCTTCAGCCCAATGGGTTTTTATGCAGTGTGCGATTCTCTTTGCATTAGATCTGTGAAATTCAGAGAAATAACAGCAACAATAGCAACAGGCCAGATGTTAAGTTTCTTTCTAACCCTATCAAACCTAGGTCTGATTCCTTCAGCCACACAGCCACAACATCCCTTTTCACTTCTAGCAAACATATGATCTGGAAAAGGAGTGAAGGGTGAATGCTGAAAGACAGTGCAGGTGCAACTTCCTTTGCTGATACTGCATTAAGAAGAACATGAAATGGTTTTGCTCTTCTGAATGCCAGTGCCTTCATCTGCCCCAGGGCTGCAGTATTCAGGGAAATGAGGAACAGTAATAGGACCTCCTGTCTTNAGAGCAGTCCTGTGGAGAGGGACCTGGGGGTCCTGGTGGACAACAGGTTGACCATGGCACAGCAGTGTGCCCTGGTGGCCAAGAAGGCCAATGGGATCCTGGGGTGTATTAGGAGGAGTGTGTCCAGCAGATCGAGGGAAGTTCTTCTCCCCCTCTACTCTGCCCTGGTGAGGCCTCATCTTGAGTACTGTGTTCAGTTTTGGGCCCCCCAGTTTAGGAGGGACAAGGATCTATTGGAGAGGGTCCAGCGGAGGGCTACGAGAATGATTAGGGGACAGGAGGGCATGGCTTATGAAGAGAGGCTGAGGGACTTGGGGCTTTTTAGTCTGGAGAAGAGAAGACTTAGGGGAGATTTGATAAATGTTTATAAGTACCTGAAGGCTGGCCAGGAGGGAGGGGACAGGCTCTTTTCACTTGCTCCCTGTGATAGGACAAGGAGCAAAGGGTGTAAGTTGCAGCAGAGGAGGTTCCGCCTCAACACAAGGGGGAACTTCTTTGCTGTGAGGGTCACAGAGCACTGGAACAGACTCCCCAGGGAGGTCGTGGAGTCTCCTTCTCTGGGGACTTTCAAGGCCCGCCTGGATGCTTTCCTCTGTGATCTGTGTTAGATAGTTTTGTCCTGCTCCGGCAGGGGCGTTGGACTCGATGATCTCTTGGGTCCCTTCCAACCCCTAACATCCTATGATCCTATGATCCTATGACAGCCTGGCTGTGGCCCTTAGTGCCCTGGTCTGGTCGATGTGCTGATGTTAGGTCCTGGGCTGGGCTGGATGAACTCAGAGTTCTTTTCCAACCTCAATAGATCTGTGATTCTGTGTGAATGGGGTCCAAGCTTTGTCTGGGTGCCAGCAAGTGGATACCATGACCACACCATGGGGCATTCCTGTCCCCTAACAAACAAGGGCCTCACTTGCACAGTGTCTCCACAGGCCTGATGTCTTTAGACAGGGGGATGGTTCCTGATGTCCCTCTGTTGAGGTTTTGTAGTGGTCCCTGCTGGTTACAACTCCCTGACCTCACAATGCAGTGAAGCTGTAGGGTGGACTGATGCCATGTTGGAGCTACGAAGAGGTGGCACTTATCAAACCTTCTCTGAGCAGACCCCGTGGAGTAAAATCCCCACCCCCAGTCACTATTTATGTCCAGAAAAATCCTCCAGCTGCTCAATGTCTTTGGAGCAACAGTGACATCTTGTGGGTTAAGTCTAAGTGTGCTCTAGACGGGAATGTGCAGCCCTGTCTCCTCTGCCCTTGCTTCAGCAGAAACCAACAGTGCGAAATCAAGCAGCGTCCAGAGCCATCTACTCAGCAACATCCCCAGACCTGACAGCAAAGTGACTGAAGGGTGGCAGAACAGCTCATGGAGCATTATGCCAAGGGCTGGCTTAGAAATTCCATTAGCAGAATCATATTATTTGGAAATAGTGTTTTAATTGGAAACTGCTTGGTAAGTGGGTGTTACACATATTCCATCATGAAGATACATAGGATCTTCCTTCTGTGTGGACAACATGAGGCTGAAGTGTTGGTTAGCACATGTTTTGAAGATGACAGTGCCCTAGTTTTAATTTGTGAGAACACAGTTGGATTACTATTGTCTCAAGTCTCTGTTCTCATCATGGTAACACCATTTTATTCTGACTTTCATTGCAGAGCATAACTTTTGCTTCTGTTTTTGACAATCTGCTTGCAAGACTTTGTTCAATTCAGATCTAATTTTTTAGTGCTTTTCTAATCCTGGCCTACTGGATTTGTTCCTCCAGAGGATTTTTCATTCCAGCTGGGCTGCAGTTATTCTCCAGTTCCCCCAGGGCTCAATTTTTGAGTCCTACTGTGATTTGCATTTGTAGACTTTCGATGGATAAACATTATAGCTACTCAAACTCTGTGCTGTCACTTCCTTTCCAATGGCACAGGGCTCCTGCTGATCCTGGTAAAAAGCATTTTGCTTTGCATAATATTCTGCATGACATTCAATTATGGAGATCTTCACATTTAAAAAACTCTAATCAAGGGAAGAGCGGTCTGCTATTAATTAGCTGTCCGATGCCCAGGACTCATGTTGATAGTAATGGTTCCCCTTGGTTATGGTTTTATGAATCTGTAGGAAAACATGCCATTAGGAGTATTAAAAATTCATCCCAAAAGAGTACTGTCAGCTTGAAAAATGGAGTTCAGTCTTCTAATTTATAAATCTTTCAATAGAACAATTTTAAATAACAAGGTCTAGGTTTGTTTAAAATATTTATTTCCCAGCAAACTTGAAGATGGCATCTTGGTATCTGTGTTAGCCCATGCTTGTGTGTGCAAGCACTGCAGTAACTGGAAAGTTTAGCAATCTCTGTTGGAGAATAATTATAAGCAAACCTCAGGAATGGATAAGGTTTCTAAAGACGGACTTCCCAAGCTGATGGGTGAGCTCCTTTCCATCTATTTCTTCTCAATAGGCACTGACTCAGACCTAGGCAGGAAAACTTGCCAGCCTATTTCTGCAAGTACACACAAACTACATTAATAGCTCTTTGAAAATGGGTGTTAGTTACATGCATCTCCTGCTCACCTCTTCTCCTTTATATCATTTCATCAGCCATGTCTTCAAATCCAGTATTTCCATTGCTTACATCATATTGCTTCCATTGTTTACATCATATTGGTCTGGAATAGAGACTGCCCTGGTATGCTTACCCAAGGGAAATCAACTTCCTTGTGTGGTTTCCATGGGGATTGACCAGTGTGTTATGTTCTGACCATACCATGATTTCCTGTTTCATAAAATCATAGAATCATTAGAGATCAGAAGGGACCTCAAAAAATCATCTGGTCCAATCCCCCTGCCACAGCAGGATCACCTAGACCAAGTTGCACAGGAACACCTCCAGAGAAAGAGACTCTACAGCCTCCCTGAGCAGCCTGTTCCAATGCTTCGTTACCCTCACTGGGAAGAAGTTTCTTCTGATATTTATATGGAACCTCCTATGTTCCAGCTTGCATTTATTGCCCCTTGTCCTATCACTAGATGACACTGAGAAGAGCCTGGCTCCATTCTCCTGACAGCCACCCATCACATATTTATAGACATGAATGAGGTCACCCCTCAGCCTCCTCTTCTCCAAGCTAAAGGGACCCAGCTCTCTCAGCCTTTCCTAATAAGGGAGCAGTTCTACTTCCTTCATCATCTTTGTTGCTCTATGCTGGATATCCTCCAGAAGCTCTGTGTCTTTCTTGAACTTTCTTGCCCAGAACTGGACACAATAGTCCAGATATGGCATCACTGGTGCAGAGTAGAGGGGGAGAAGAACCTCTTTCGATCTGCTAACCACCCCCGTTCTGATGCACCCTTCTTGGCCACAAGAGCACACTGCTGTCTCATAGTCATCCTGCTGTCCACTAGGACCCCCAGGTCCCTTCCTCCTACTCTGCTCTCCAACAGGTCAGTCCCCAACCTATACTGGTCCCTGGGCTTATTCTTGCCCAGATGCAAGACTCGACACTGACCCTTGTTGTACCTCAAATTTCTCTCTGCCCAGCTGTCTAGCCTGTCCATGTCTTGCTGAATGGCAGCACAGTCTGCTGGGGTGCAGGTGACACCACCCAGCTTTGTGTTGTCAGCAAACGTGCTGACAGTGCACCCTAATCCCTCATCCAAGTCATTCATGAATAGATTGAATAGAACTGGTCCATAGAATAGAATCACAGAATTGTTATGGTCAAGTAAATATTCAAGATCATTATGAGCAATCCTCAACTGAACACTGCCCTGCCCACTCAAGAATGTTTCCAAGTGCCAGATCTACATGCTTTTTTAACCCCTCCAGGAATAGCAACTCCACTCCCGCCCTGGGCAGACTGTTCCAACTGTCCACTCTGTCAGGGAAGAAATTTTTCCTGATGTCCAACCTAACCCTCCCCTGGCACAACTTGAAGCCATTTCCTCTTGGTGACTGGGGAGAAAAGACTGACCCCCTCTCTCTACATCCTTCCTCCAGGTCTCTGCACCCTCCCTCCATGTAGTTGTAGACAGAAGGAAGGTGTCCCTTCAGCCTCCTTTTCTCCAGGCTAAACAACCCCAGTTCCCTCAGCTGCTCCTCATTAGACCTGTCCTCTAGACTGTTCACCAGCCTCATTGCTCTTCTTTGGACCCGTTACAGCACCTCAGTGTCCTTCTTGTATCAAGGTGTTAAAATCTGAAAATCGTATCACGACACAGCATGTATCTTGTTAAAAGCAGGAACACCTAAAAATAATTTCTTCTTGGAATCATAGTGTTAAAAGTGAGTAAATAGTAAAGAGAGCTCACAACCCAATGATCCCCTAATCTGCTCAAGTGGCAATTCATCACAGTGCCATCTATTTAGAAATGTCATAAATCAAATGCCCTACCTCTTCCTAGAATGATCTCTATACGAAAGTGGTGTTTCTTCATTTATAAAAAAGAAATTAAGGGAGATAATAACCCAGCCATTTATCAGTTTCAGAACTGCCTTCTGTGGCACATTAAACATCAATTAATGAAATAATATGGGCACAGTCTGTCATTCCCATAATACTTTTTATTTTTTAGTGCAAACAGTGCTTCTCTTTCATAAATTCCTTTTTTATAAATCTATAAGTAAGGATTATTGAGTCCCGTTCTCTGGCATGTTAACGGGACAGGAGATGATCTCAGTGCAAAGCATGCTGCTGTGTTATCACTTACAATTTATTTTCTTTAATGAAAATGATTTTTACTGTCATTCATTTTGCAGTCCAATGCAACTACTGTTGTGGGGGTTTATTTCCAGGTTCTTCTGACATTGTGACTGCATTTTCCTCCCCAATATTCCTACCTGCACTTGTGCATGCTTGCTATATCATGAGCTTAATTCTACTGCTGGTGTTTATGAGGTGTAGAAGTGCAGTTAATGTTCTGGGTGTTCTCCATGGGAAGGTAGTTACAGGAGTTACTGATTTACAGCAAAAAAAGACATCACTGCATTTATGCTCATTAATACTTGTATGTGAAGTCAAGGCAGAAGCAGTTTCTGAAAATTATTCTCTAAGTGCTTCTAGATCATGTACTTCGTTTCCTTTAATACTTTAAGTATGTAGTTCAGAAGAAGCTTCATCCAAAGGAGGCAAAATGTGCTGTCTTCAGAAATGCTGCCAGCACAGCATTTGCATTGTGCTTAGCTCAGTCCGCAGAAGCAGGGGTCAAACCAGTCCTTTCTGTGGCATCTGAATTCTTGACATTTCCTTTCTTTAGGCCGTGATGTAAGAATTGTCTTTAATTAAAATCCAGCAAAATTATGAAGAAATATATTGCCCTTGTACTTGGAGATTACCTGACAGGTCAGTCCAACTGGCACTTTCCAAATGTTTAGGATGACTAGCATATAGGACTTTGATTTGATTTGATTTTTTAAAGTCATTTTTTATTACTTGGAAGCTAACTAGAAAATTGTAAGTTTTCCTAAATCTAGAAGTTTTTAGTTATGCTGCTGTGATTTCAGCAACTTTTGAGGAAATCAGTTTTCTTCAACAACTCAAACATTCTCATATACCTTCCTATGTTCTAAATGTTTCTAATATATCATGCTGAGACACTTCTCATTGAATCACATCATGTATTGAATTGGAAGGGACCTCCAAGGGTCATCTAGTCCAACCCCCCTTACACCAAGCAGGGCCATCATTCAGCAGATCAGATTGCCCAGAGCCCTGTCCAGCCTGATGTTGATTGGCTCCATGAATGGGTCCTCCACCACCTCTCCACCACTCTCTAGGGTGTTCCAGGAATCCTCCACCCTCAGATTCAAGAAGTTTTTCCTGATGTTTAATGTAAATATACCCTTTTCTAGCTTTTATCACATTTTACCCTGGGATTCAGGTAAGTTTAGGGCATTTTTCCAGGTGTAGCTCAGAATACAACAAACATTGAAAAGGCAGAGAGTTGAAATGAGCTCTGATTGGTAAAACAACAATGAAAAAATGAAAGAGACTGACAGTTGTGTCCTGAAGACCTTATTTAGAGTCCTTAATAATTTGCCTGCTTTTTGAAAAAGGCAAAGTGCTTGACAGCTGGTGAGAACTGACATTTAACACACCTGTGATGGAAAGCACTGGAGAACCTGAGAGCTTTAAATGCAACTGGTGATTGCTTCTGACTGCAAGGTTGGAGAAACTGGAGAGAATCACTCATATCGTGTCATTTCCTAAACTATGACACTGATTTGAAATTTGGAACAAGAAATGAAGTGACAGAATTATCACAAACTTTTTGAGACATTTCATGGTTCCCAGTTAAACAGCAATCCAAAATGGCTTGTGCTCCAAAATGCCAGCTCTACCATGCAGGCAGCACTGGCCACATTTTCAAGTCCAGCAACTTTACTGAAAAGGTGAGAATGTGGGACATGGACAGGATAGAGAGTTGAGTGGGAAGGAATTTAATGAAGTAGAAGGGCAGTATAGAGTCTGGCATCTGGGCAAGAACACCCCCAGGGACCTGTGCAGGTTAGGGACTGACCTGCTGGAGAACAGTGTAGGAGAAAGGGACCTGGGGATCCTGGTGGGCAGCAGGATGGCCAGGAGCCAGCAATGTGCTCTTGTGGCCAAGAGGGCAAATGGCACGCTCAGGTGGATTAGAAGGGGGTTGGTTAGTAGATCCAGAGAGATCCTCCTCCCTGTGTACTCTGCCCTGGTGAGACCACATCTGGAGTCTTGTGTCCAGTTGTGGGCCCCTCAGTTCAAGGACACAGAACCGCTTGAAAGAGTCCAGCACAGAGCCACAAAGATGATGAAGGGAGTGGAGTGTCTCCCTTATGAAGAAAGGATGAAGCAGCTGGGTCTCTTTAGCTTGGAGAAAAGAAGACTGAGGGGTAACCTCATTAATGTCTACAAATATGTGAGGGGTGGGTGTCAGGAGGAAGGAGCCAGGTCCTTCTCGGTGGCATCCAATGATAGGACAAGGCACAATGGGTGCAAGATGGAACATAGGAGGTTCTACATAAATATGAGAAGAAACTTCTTCCTGGTAAGAGTGATAGAGCACTGGAAGGGGCTGCCCAGGGGTGTTGTGGACTCTCCTCTGGAGATGCTTAAAACCTCCCTGGACAAGTTCATGTGTGGCTTGATCTAGGGGATCCTACTCTGGCACGGACATTGGACTGGATGATCATTTGAGGTCCCTTACAATCCCTAACACTGTGTTTCTGTAATGTCTTATGCCTAATGTTTGCTAAAAAAGGGAGGAAAGAAGCCTCCCCTTCTTACACCATAAATTCTTCTAGAAACATTTTCTGGGTGTTCAAATAACATTTTCAAAAATAATGTCTACGTTCTTGTCTCAGAAGAAGTGCAGGTATCTCTGTTGTGTTTATAGGGAAAAGAGTGTGTGTAGCTATATGGTTGTGGAGTGGTGAGGTTGAGAGTTTTTGTTGTCTTTAAATAAAGATATTGTTTAAGTAATGGAATGAACGAGGCATATCCACATACTTTTTCATGTGTGCCAGCTGGTCTCTGCTTCTGGGAGGGCAGTGGGAAAGCTGTTTTGTTAGTCTAGCATTGCACACAGTGTTAGAAGCTGGGGGAAATACAGGCTCATTTTAGCAGCAAATGGAAGCAGACAGTCCCTGTACCTGTGAATGGTGGGTGTTCTCTCACCAACAAGTGGCAGTTTGTTGGTCTCTTTTTTGAAAGAGCTTTCTTTGGAAATTAGGAGTGAAAAGCAGCCTGGATTGAGGTGTCTTCGGCATTTACAAGAGCAAAGACATTGTGTGAGGCAAATCCTGCTCATCATCCTTGGTGAATTATTCTTCTGCAGCTTGGCCATTCACACAGAAATGGCAAGCTGTGTCCTACTGTGTGGCCATCCACTTTTCACACTAGTTGCTTCTCTTAACAAGTCCAGTGTGTATTCATAGTTCAGGGCCCCACTGCTGGCTTCTGGCTCCCTTACTTACAATTTAGTTATTCTTCAGTTAAAATAGGCAGAACCCAGTAATTATTTCCTCTAAATCTGGTGGTCTTTCACATTTCAACAGTGATTGTTTTTTCTTATTTGTTTCTACCAGGTAAGCGGGGTACAGGAGGCATCCAGCTAGTTCAGTGACAGAATACTGGATCTAATGAGTTTCTATGTATTATCCATAACAGATGAGATTTGCTTATGGGACAGGAAGAACCTTAAAATTAAAAAAAAAAGTCTCTTAATCACAGAGTCAGATAGAATTGTTTAGGTTGGAAAAGACCTTTAAGGTCATTGAGTCCACCCATTAACCCAGCCATCCCAAGGCCACCACTGAGCAATGTCTCTAAGCTCCAGTGTCATCAGAGATAGTTGTTCCCACTTTTTGGAAGAGGATTTGAATCCAGTCTATATGAAATGAAAAAGGAGGGGGGAAATCATGGGTAAAAGTGAGAAGTAAAGGGATTTATGAGAGGGACAAAGACTGTGAACTGGTTTAGTTTTTTTGTTTTGTTAAAGAAGAATGACTGATCGACTTCTGGAGAGAAAGCATGAAACACTAGCCCAGATGATTCAAAGTACACACCAAAATAATCATGACAAAGGCTCATATTTGTTCAATACACAGCCCTTTGGACAGTGCTCCTGATCTGAAGACACCAAAGAAACTAAAATAGGTAGAGCAATAAGACTGCTGATTGTTTCTCATAGGCTGATTGTTGCTGTCTGCCCTGAACTCAAGCACTGCACCTCCATCCAGCATATCCATGGGAAAGAAGATGGAACAATTTGTCCTGGATGCTGTCTTTAGGCACATCAGGGACAAGGGGGTTGTTAGGGACAGTCAGTATGGCTTCACCAAGGGGAAGTCATGCTTGACCAACCTGAAAGCCTTTTATGAGGGCATAACTGGGTGGATAGATGATGGCAGAGCACTGGATGTTATCTATCTTGATTTCAGTAAGGCATTTGACACAGTCTCACATAGCATCCTCGTGGCCAAACTGAGGCAGTGTGGACTGGATGGTTGGGCAGTGAGGTGGACTGTGAACTGGCTGCAGGATAGAAGCCAGAGAGTAGTGGTCAATGGCACAGAGTCTAGTTGGAGGCCTGTATCTAGTGGAGTCCCCCAAGGATTGATACTGGGACCAGCCACCCCACCCCCCTCACAACCCTTTCCCTTCTAGAAAGTCTGGTGCAGGTGTGTGTTTGTGGTGGCTTCATGGTTATGACTTAGTGTACACTCTCTTGCCCCAGAGCTCTCATTTAAGGCCAAAAACCAATGTGATAACTGTCTCCCATTTTTCTCAGAGTGTGTGTAAAGGCATTGTGATACAGGAGTTTTTTTACCTATTTGATTCTTTTACTTATTTTGGGGATTTTTCCTTTTATTATTGGTGATGGATTCAATAAATTCTTTTCTGTTCAGCATTGTTTCATTGCCTGTTGAATTCTCACCAAGAGCTAGTTGCCTTGAATTACAGGCACCAAGTCAAATCGATTTAGACCCTCACTCTTAAACCATTACAAGGAGTAAAATGTTAACATCACATCTACCATGATCATCCTCTTCACATTAAACACTTGGCTCGAATGTGTCCATGTTTTGTTATGCTGAAGCAAGGAGAGTGGTAAATGAAAAATTATAACCTCTAAAGTACAAACCATATGAAACATAAGATGACCAGTATTTTCCTGATATGATGGACTCATTTTTCATTCCTTTTACTGACTCTGGTGTAGCAAGTTTTTCTCTAGCATCTGGTCAAAGATCACCACTTAATCCATTTATTCCTTTCACATTATTATGACTCTGGATTATGATGACTTCAGAGTTCAAAACCACTTATATTCACTACAGTTTGTCTGCAAGGTTATTGAAGGGTATATTTTCAAAGACTGAGCTTTTCTAACAGGGACATTGAGTGAACTCAAGCAGCATTTAGCAACAGAATAGTTTTATTTATATTTTAAAAGCTGATGTGATCACAGGTCACCAAACAGTGCTGGGAAAAAGGAAGAACCAGGAAATCTGGAAGAAGAGGACTAGGTAAAACCCCCAGGCAGTGATACGTTGACTGGACTTCAGGAAGGCAAACTTTGGCTGTTTCAAGC
>VZRI01007833.1:6587-27690 GCA_013397515.1 Upupa epops | reverse complement strand
CCCCCTCCTCCTCTTCCGAAGGTTCAGTGGCAGCCATGTGGCTCCTCTCCTCTGCAAAATCCAGTGGAGAGAGGTATCCTAGTGCCCCCAAGTCACATTCTTATGCAAGAGATAAAATTACATATCTTCTCAACTGCTTTCAACAGATGAGAATAGAATGCAAATTTTTATATTACATAACCCAAGACACTTGCATAATGAATAGTTCCTAACCCACATGATCTGCAGGTAAAGATTCTAAACTCATAAATGGAAGCACACATTGACTTAACAATAAATTGGTTTAAAATAATCACTAAAGTTACAGAATTGATAAACTGGTCAGGAGCAGACACATACAAAGACCAATCTGTTGAAAACTGCTACACAGCTTTATTACTGTAAGCACTCCTTACTGTTCATGGCTGTAAATGTAAATATATGCACAACTGCTAGCAAATTAAGTTTTTATTTCCTGGATAAAAGAAAGATTGCATCTGGCACAAACCTATTACTCTGGCTTTGTAGGATTAGAAGAAATGTAAATATCTTTCAACATAAAAATTCAATTAAAAATCTGAAGCTACATCATAAAGTATTTCTTCAGAAATGGATGAAAAAAAACCTACAAGAACATATTCGTTTTTTAGAAATGAAACAATTAAAATGCTGAAGTTACACTCAAACTTTTTTAATGAGCAAATAGTAACATCTCAGATAAGTAGTCATCTTGAACTCCATATAAAACGACACAAAGGAACACTTTTGCTTTTGAAAATACTAAAAATTACTGAAGAAGTGAGTGAGGACTAAGTTAATTAGAATTGTGTTTCTCTAATACAATTGATAATAGAGCTGTTAACAACCTAATAATGTGTGCTTAAATATTTAAGTATTTTCGATAAAGTATTTCCATCATTATTTAACCTAACAATATGGTGATTTTAACAGGAGAGTAACAACAGAAAAATTAGTTAGCTGGTAAGCAGTCATGATAGAGAGGTTTGTATAAAAATTTCATATGTCATTAACCTTGAATTCACTTACACTTATAAGAATAAGAATTAAATAATGTAGATTTATATTGAAGAGAAAAAAAATAATATTTTTATTTCACACAAAAACTATAGAAAATACAGGGGGCTTCCTATAAATGAATGTTGCAGTCGTATGCTTGAGTTGTTTTAAAACCTTGCTTGCAAAATTTTTACTAAAATGTTATTGCATATTGGAACGCCTAGACCGAATTATAATAATCCAAGTGTGATTTTTGGTCTGTATGAAAAGACACATACAGAAAACTTGAATCAATCTACTCAGCAGAAAATCAGTCAGGAGAAATAATCGGAATTGTTTGCCTAAATGCTGTTCTGCATTAAGTTTAAAGGGAAGTTTGTTAAATAAAAATGACACTATATTCCAAATGAAAAATCATGGAGATAAAAAAAGGAGAAAATCTGGCATAGCCAGATTTTTGCCCTGTACAGCTAATATCAATGGGTTAGTCAGGGCTAGTCGTTGTGATATCACACAACTAAACACAGTCAGACAGCCTAACATTAGTTTAACAGATTCTAAACTGTACTTCCAGGGCTTGCTATCAAGAACCGTATTAATGGGGTTTCTTTCACCTTTATGCAAATATTCATTAGAAAGTGTGAAGATCTCCTTTTTACTCTAAAAGTCTCGGGAGGTCTCATTAGTCCTGACATAATAAATTGAGAAAAAAAATTATTGTGGAAGAATGTATTTTCTTTATTGACAATACCTGTAGAGATAGGGTTCAGTTGTATGTTGAACACAGAAACAGTAATTGCTGAATGGAGAGACGGGCAGGCTCTAATAGGATGAGTTTCAACAAGTCTAAGTGTCGGGTTGTGCATTTCGGTTATAACAACCCCAGGAAGAACTATAGGCTGGGAAAGGAGATCTTGGAGAGTACTCAGGTAGAAAGAGCCCAAGCAGCCAAGAGAGCTAATGGCATCCTGGCCTGTATCAGGAATGGTGTGGCCAGCAGGGAGAGGGAGGTTATCCTCCCCCTGTATTTGGCTCTGGTTAGACTGCACCTGGAGTATTTTGTTCAGTTCTCTGCCCCTCACTTTAGGGAGGATGTTGAGGTGCTGGAACGAGTCCAGAGAAGAGCAAGCAGATTGGTGAAGGGCTTGGAAGGTAAGCCCTACAAGTAGAGTTTGATGGAGCTGGGTCTGTTTAGTCTGGAAAAGAGGAGGGTGTGACCTCATCACTGTCTTTAACTACCTAAAAGGTGGTTATAGTCAGGCAGGGGTCAGTCTTTTCTCCCTGGACACTGGAGACAGAACAAGGGGTCACAGTCTTAAGCTCCATCATGGGAGGTTTAAGACTTGACATTAGGAAGAGTTTTTATACTGAAAGAGTGATCCGGTTTTGGAAGGGGCTGCCCACAGCGGTGGTCGGATCACGGTCTCTGGAGGTATTCAAGTTTAGTCTGGATGAAGTGCTGGGTGGCATGATTTAGATGTCAGATGTTTAGCTTTACTTGGTTTTAGGTTGGACTGGATGATCTTTAAGGTCTTTTCCAGCCTCATCATTACTGTGATACTGATATGAGTGAGTAACCTGCTGGTATTAAAGTAGAGAAGGCTATATGCTAGCTCAATTGTCAAACACTTTTAGGGAAATACTGATCTTAATTTAACATATAGTGATGGATAACACTAATTTAAATCAGATTTGCTTGTAGTTTTAATCTTGCAAAGTATGAGAATCTCTTAAACTACTGCAACTGATCCATTCTGTTCCTGTCTTTTGAGTAGTCTTTAACAATATCAGTGTAATTTACTACAGGTAGTCTCATATGGACTAGTAAAGACTTTCCTTAATTCCTGGTGCCATCAACTTTCAGCTATTCTTTTATGCTACCCCATTATTATCATAGATGTCAAAATACCTATAATAGAATACTCATCAATCCCATTATCATCTTTAAATATTAGCATAAATTTTGTATTTTTTAGTGCATGAATAATACATATGAGAGATATTAAAAAAAGTGGTTTTGACATCATCATAATTGTTTCACTTGGATTCAAAATTCCTCCTCAGCATCACTTGTTAAGAATTCCTGCTTTCATTTAGTACATTTTCCTACCCATTAATCTGAAAAGACACCTAGATACCAAGACTATTTTTCACCAAACTGCACTGTCCTTGAATGAGTTTCAGCTGCTGTATTTCTCCTCTTAAACACAACCATGCTTCTGGATGGAAAATTTGTGCATCATATAAATATTTTCATCCGTTCTTTTAATCATTGAATACTTTTATGAGAATCAATCAAATGCTAGCCACTAGAAGTGCATAAGAAATTTCCTTGGCCCCACTCTGAGTATTTGAACACTTCACCATACAAATGAGTTTGTGCTATATAGACCAAATTCATCTGCATTCCCTACATAGGTTCTGAAATTTATCTGATAATTACTAGGATTAGGGTAGCAGTCATGGGTTGTTTCTTCCTTAAATCAGTTCCAACACCATTTCTTAAATAATCAAGATTCATAATCAAATTTAAAACCCAAGATTAACACTAGGTTCAGTTGTATTCTAAGTTTGTGTCTAGAAAAAAATACATGTCAATAACCAAATTTGGATCTAAGACACAAATAAGGTCAGATGTCAGAGGGGTATAAAGCTTTATTATAAATGCAAAGCCAAGATTTAGAACAGGAAAGAGAAAGGGAAAGGGAAAGAGAAGAGAAAGAGAAAGAGAAAGAGAAAGAGAAAGAGAAAGAGAAAGAGAAAGAGAAAGAGAAAGAGAAAGAGAAAGAGAAAGAGAAAGAGAAAGAGAAAGAGAAAGAGAAAGAGAAAGAGAAAGAGAAAGAGAAAGAGAAAGAGAAAGAGAAAGAGAAAGAGAAAGAGAAAGAGAAAGAGAAAGAGAAAGAGAAAGAGAAAGAGAAAGAGAAAGAGAAAGAGAAAGAGAAAGAGAAAGAGAAAGAGAAAGAGAAAGAGAAAGAGAAAGAGAAAGAGAAAGAGAAAGAGAAAGAGAAAGAGAAAGAGAAAGAGAAAGAGAAAGAGAAAGAGAAAGAGAAAGAGAAAGAGAAAGAGAAAGAGAAAGAGAAAGAGAAAGAGAAAGAGAAAGAGAAAGAGAAAGAAAGACAACCATCAATTGTAGCTCAAACAAAATCTCACAGGGGCAGGCTGTCTTGATGAGGGGGAAAGTCTGCTGGTTTGAGACACCTGACACTATTTTATAGTCTTTTTCTGCTTTATACCATAACATTTCAAAGCGATTGCTATGGTAATTGCACCTATCGGGTTTACCTGGTGTTCACAGGAGGATGGCATGGTAGCCAGGCTTCTGCCATCCAGGACCTCTGCTATCTCCAGGTGGTTGATGAGTGTCAGAAGGTCCTTAGCTCAGGTGTCATTGAATCATAGAATCATAGAATCATTAAGGATCAGAGTAGATCTCAAAAGATCATCTAGTCCAATTCCACTTGCCACAACACGATCACCTAGACCAAGTTGAACAGGAACAGATGCAGGCAGGTCTTCATCGTCTCCAGAGGAGACTCCACAACCCCTGGTCAACCTGTTCCAATGCTACGTCACCCTCACTGTGAGGAAGTTCCTTCTGGTATTTATATGGAACCTCCTATGCTCCAGCTCACACCCATTGACCCTTGACCTATCACTAGATGACCTTGAGAAGAGCTTGGATTCATCCTCCAGACACCCACCCATCACATATTTATAAACATTGATGACGTCCCCTCTCAGTCTCTTCTTCTCCAAGCTGAAGAGACCCAGCTCCCTCAGCCTTTCCTCATAAGGGAGGTGTTCTACTTCCTTCATCACCTTTGTTGCTCTATGCTGGACACCGTCCAGCAGCTTCATGTCCTTCTTGAACTGAGGGCACCAGAACTGGACACAATACTCCAGAAGCGGCCTCACTAGTGCAGAGTAGAGGGGGAGAAGAACCTCCCTCCATCTGCTAACCAGTCCCCATCTGATTCCCCCCCAGGCTGCTGTTGGCTCTCTTGGCCACAAGAGCACATTGCTAGCTCATAGTCACCCTGCTGTCCACTAGGACCCCTAGGTCCCTTTCTCCTACAGTGCTCCCCAACAGGTCAGTCCACAACCTATACTGGTCCCTGGGGTTGTTCTTGCCCAGATGCAAGACTCTACACTTACCCTTATTGTACATCATCCAATTTCTCTCTGCCCAGCTCTCTAGCCTGTCCAGGTCTCACTGAACGGCAGCACAGTCAGTGACACCACCCAGCTTTGTGTCATCAGCAAACTTGCTGACAGTGCAACCTAATCCCTCAACCAAGTCATCAACAAATAGATTGAATTGGACTGGTCCCAGCACTGATCATTAGGGGATCTAGATACAGGCCTCCAACTAGACTCTGTCCCATTGACCACTACTCTGCCTTCTATCCTGCAGCCAGTTCAAAATCCACTACCCATCATCCAGTCCACACTGATTCAGTTTGGCTGTGAGGATGCTATGTGAGGCTGTGTCAAATGCCTTTAGCTGGTCCTGTTCTGGAGTATGCACACTTTTCTTGTAATGGATCAGTGCAGAGTCCTGGCTGTGTTTCACAAATAGCTTGCAATGTACTTGTAAGCTTATACAATATTTAAGACAAAAGCAATGAATTTCCCCATCCAAATCCTTACACCACCTTGTGGCACAAACAATTGATCTGCTAATGATAAAAATTTAAAAAAAAAATGTCTGTCATTAAGAAAGGATCTGCATGTGTTCAGATATCACTGAAAAGTTATTCCTAAGTGTTGTTACTATTGCTTTTGTTTCTAAACCACAAAAAAATTTCTGGCTTACTTTCTCCATTAAGTGGTCCATGCCCATTGAAAGTGCTTTAATTTTAAGGACACTTCCAAGTAATTTTGGTCTAACATGATGACATCATGCTCAGCAATAAAAGCTGGAGAAAGAAAGGAGGGAATATTTGTAATTATGGCATTTGTCTTTCCAAATAACCATTACAGTAAATATCTTATTTTTCTTTATTTATGCACACAGCTCTTGCTTTACTCATTAATCTACCTTAACTCAAAAGCTTTTGCCATTCTATCCTTTAAATTCTGTTCCCCATTCCACTGTTAGTGTGATGAGTTAAGTGGCTGTGTGGATCTAATCTGCTGTCTGTGTTTAAACCACTGCAAACATATCAGAATGTAGTTCTGAATGTGAAACTGGCTGGTTCACTCCAACTATCCTAAAGGTGACGGCTTTCAGCTTCTTCAGAATATTAAGCCTATAGTAATCTAACCCACCATATTATCCACCATCCATATCATGCCTAGATACACTTCTTTACCCATCCGATGTACATATGTACAGATATAACTCCTTTAATCTAGGGCTTTATGCTTTAATTTGGGGATCTGACACCAGACGTGACAGACAACTTGAAGACCAAATCATACTCCTTCTCGTTGAGTATAGCATGTACATATGTGATTTGAGCTGCCTGGCTTCCTGTTTCTCTGCTTGGCTTGCTACACATATCTCTTAACTCACAAATTGGGTGGAATCCATTTGTCTTAATTTTCCTTTCCCCTATAACTCTTCTATTTATTATCTATTATTTGTGTTTTTCTTCTTTTTCTCACTTTATGTTTCCACATCGCCACCACTTATACCACTGCTTAGGGTGAAGAGGTAGGGAAGGATTTTTGCATGCTGTTTGTGACATGTGACCAACTAACATGGTTTGGTTTATTATCTTCTTTCTAATTGTTCTTGTTGTTCCTGTAAATAATACTTGGATTTATTTTTCTTTCAAATTTGCCCTTGGTTTTTTCCCCTTGTATGAAGACCCTGGGAAATCTAAACCAGGACAACAGAACATCTCTCTAATGTGTCCATTGAGTTAATTTGATCTGTGAATCTGTCCTAAGTCTTTCAGGACAGGAGAGATAGTGTCTGAACCTTACATACTACATTCAGAGTTCAGGGCTGTTGTATCTGGCGTGATCCATGCCTAGGGTCTGCAGGCTGAAGACACCAATCTTGAGGTGCTAGCTGATGAAACTAGTTCAAGTTCTTTCACTACTAGCCCTCATAAAATGCCATTCCTCATTGATTTGAAGGACTCTTATTGTATGATATGCTATAGCTGAAGTAGTGATGGCATACAGAAGCAGGGTCATTTAGCTATTAACATGATCCATGTGCTGGTTGTTCTTCAGTGCTTGAATCTTGGGTACATGGGTCCACATCCAAGTAACACAATTTCACACTGAGGTGCTAGTGAAACAAGAAACAACAACTTTCTAGCAGCCCAGAATGGGTTTACCTCTTCACTTTCAGTTGCTTTTCTTTCATTGTCGCAACCATCACACACTTCATTTCAAACTTCAATGCATTCTGAGAAATACTTTGGTTAAATAGTTTTAAAATTGCATACACAACAGCTTGCTGGCTTTGAGTGATTGTGTTACTCATATTTGATCCACTCTTGTAAAAGAAAAGAAAAACAGTAACAGTAAATCAATAACTGAATTCACACTGGAAACATTGTTAACAAGCAATGAGATACCTAACTTTAAATATTATCAAACATCAAATGCAAATTATCAACATTTCTAGAAAGAGTTTCCAGGCATGGAGATATAGCCTAATTGCATTCCATTGCATTATGTATATCAGAACTTAAAAAGATAAGAGCAGGAAGTACTTAATTTTACATTTCTGTTATCTCCCTTAAGCATAAAACCTTTCATACTCGCAAAAAATAAATCTTCAGATTTTTTCAAAATCAATGAGAATTCACTAAAGTAAATATTACACTGAAATTCCAGTCTCAGAGTTGCTAGTTAGAACTGAGGTAAGTTTGCTGGACGTCTGAACCTAAGGCTAACAATTAGCATGCAGTCACTGGCCTCTCTCCATATTTGAATGCTTCTAAGTATGAGATAGCAATTGGTCAGCAATAAATAAATACCTGAGAGTGTAAAATTTTTTTGTCCAACATCTGACTTCACAGACATAGAGAAGAGTGGGGGTTGGAAGTGACCTTATTTCAATCCCTGCTTAGTTCAATCCCTGCTGAAGTAGGTTCACCTAGATCACATTGTACAAGATCATGTCTTGACAGGTTTAGAAAATCTTAAGAGAAGGAGACTGCAACCTCTTTGGGCAGTCTCTTCCAGTGCTTCATAAATCTCAAAGTAAAGAAACTTATTTTGTGCTAAATTTTGTGCCCATTGTCCCTTGTCTTCATGTTAGGTATCACTGAAAATATTATAGCCCCATCCTCTAAGTTTATCTTCTTAAGCTGTTTTTTAATTGAAAGGAGAAGGGAATTCACTTTGCATTATTAAGCTGATGGGTATTTGTACCTTTGTTTTCAGTCTTTTATTTCTTTTGTTCCCAGAAACAAGCAAAAATCTTCAGCTCATGCACAGATGTACCCTTGTTGTCTGTTTAGGAGATTTTAGATCATGCTTAGGGCAAGAAGGCTCTACGCAGGGGCTGGGACAGATTGGATTGATGGACTGAGGCAGGTTGTCTGAGGGACAAAAGGTCAGGTTCCAGGTCCTGCATTTTGGCCACAATAACCCAGGCACCGCTACAGGCTGGGGGGATGAGGGTCTCCAGAGCTGCCCAGCAGAAAAGGACCTGGGAGTGTTGGGAGACAGGTGGCTTCAGAGGAGCCAGCAGTGTGCCTAGGTGGCCAAGAAGGCCACCAGGATCCTGCCCTGGATCAGGAATAGCATGGTCAGCACAAGAAGGGAAGTTCTTATGCCCCTGTGAGGCCTCATCTCAAGAACTGTGTTCAGTTCTGGGCCCCTCATGATAGGAAAGACATTGGGAAGCTGGAATGTGTCCGGAGCAGAGCTACCAAGCTTGTGAGGGATTTAGAGAACCAGTCGTATGAGGAGAGACTAGGGGAGTTGGACAGGTTGAGTTTGGAGAAGGCTGAAGGGGGACCTCATTGTCCTCTACAACTCCCTGAAGGGAGGTTGTAGAGAGGTAGGTGTTGGCCTCTTCTCCTTGGAGACTGATGACAGAACCAGGGGTAATGGTCTGAAGTTGAGACAGGGGAGGATTAGATTGGATCTTAGGAGGAAATTCTTTCCAGAAAGAGTGGAGAGGCACTGGAAGGGCCTTCCCAGGGAGGTGGTGGAGTCCCCACCCCTGGAGGGTGTTGCAGAACTGTGTAACCATGGTGCTTCACAACTTGCTTGAGTGGCGTCATGGAGGGGATTAGTTTGTGTTTGTCAGTCTCTCAGGTATTGATATTTTTTTAGTGGTGTGAGGATGGTTAGACTTGGGTATCTGGGAGGTCCTTTTCAACCTGGATGATTCTGTGATTTTCTGATTCCTGCCTCTTGACACACAACCTTTAGATATTTATAAGATGCCCCTCAATCTTCTCCTCTCCAGGCTAAACAGACCCAAGTACCTCAGACCAGTCCTCTAATCATCCTCTGTTGGACTCTCTTCCATAGTTCTTTTTTTCCCTTGCACTGGGGAGCAAAGAACTATACCTAGTACTCCAAATGTGGCAGCACTTGGACAGAGTAGAGCAGGAGATTAACCTTCCTCAACCTGCTGGTCACACTCTTAAAACATCCCAGGATACCACTGAGTAAGACTTTTGACTCATGATTTACATGACCACCGGGACTCTCTGGTCCTACTCCCCAATTAGTGGTGCACGGTATTACTGCTCCCTAGGTGCAAGACCTTACACTTGCTCTTGTTAAACTTCACAAGGTTCCTCTCTGCTCAACTCTCCAGCCTTTTCTGGTCTCACTGAATGTTAGCACAGCTTTACAGTGTTTCAAGAACTCCGCTCCAAAAGTTTTCAACAAACTTTTTTCAATCTTATAAGAGTTTATCTAAGTTAAATCTTGATCTCTTCAAAAGGTGCTAGATTTTAACTAAACATATATACAAAAACATAGTTTTCAAATTTTCTTAATCTCATCATAGACAATATAGTTAGAAAACATAATGATTAATTTTAATTGATCACTGTCCATGCAGGATGCTTCCTTCTCATTGCAATGTTAATAGGTTACAGAAACTTTAATTTTTCTACCCATAAGGGATGACAATTATGTTAATGAAAAACCAGACTCTCACTGAGTTGAAAAAAACTCATTGCAGCTATTCCAACAAAGTTAACTTTTTTTAAAAAAAACCCTCAGGATAGAGGAGGAAAAGTTCTGGTTTCTTTTCTGTTTTAAAACTGTTTTCATAGTAATAACATTACTATGAAATATGGGAGACTCCTTCCTAGGAGGTTGACAGAGGTCAACCCCTGACTGGTTGGGGTTACGGTCACATTCAGGATTACTGACCTTTCAGGATTAGCCAGGAGGCAATCCAGTGAGGGCGCCCCAAGTGCTGTCCTCACATTTGCTGTTTATTGCTAATTACTGGCTAAGAGTATAAAAAAATGACATTTCCAGAGACTTTTATATAAAAGACACTTGCATCACTTCAGGGAAATGCCATTGCATCTTTGTGAGATGCTGTACCCCACTACTATGACCACTCGCCTGCCCAGGGACCTGGAGGAGATTCTGAAGCACAGAAGTGAGACTGGAAGAGAGATTGAACACATCAGAGTCATAGGACTCAGAGGAGCATAAACAGCATCCTGCCACTTTAGCGCAGATTGCCTTCTCTCTCTCTTTTGCCCTCCCAGCCTGCCTCAGCAGGGGTGTTATGTATTTTCCACTTGCATTTCCTCCTCTTCTTCCCTCTGAGTCCACCCTTCCTATCTTTTTCCCTCCTGCACTGTGCCTCTCTGCCTTATGCAGAGTCACGAAACTACACAGCAGGGACTTGGGGACAATACAGTTGGGATTGTATTTTCCCTTTTCCTCTTCAGAGGGTGGAATAAGTGGGGCTGTGCTAAGTGGAGGCTGGCACTCAGGCAAAGCAGTGGAGCGGAGGGTGGTGGTGGTGTGATAGCGGCTGACTGAGTTCTAATCGAGTATGATGGTGAGCTTAGCTCACAAGAGATCTCTCTCTTGTAAGGCGTCTCTGGGAGCCTGGTGCTATGCAGCAGGGCAAACACCCCTTCTCTGCAAGAGTCACGATGTTCAGTGCATCCCTTCTGCTCCCTCTCCCCATGTACATTCCTGCCTCTTTCTTCTCGAGCAGAGAGGGCACAGGGCATCATTTCAGGGGTGGAGACTTCAGGGTGGTTAGTAATGTGTCACTGCTGTAACGTGTCACTACTGTAATGTGTCTCTGTGGGTGGAGGCTCGGGAAGAGTATTCACCCTCGTCACTTCCACCAAGGGCAAGAGCCCAGTGTCCTGCCAAACTTTGTCATTTACTGCAAAACTACTACACTTTGTTAAAGAGAGTCTGATTTATATAAGCATTCATTATTAGGAAGTCCTGAGATAGGGAGAAAAGTTTGTAATGAAGAATCTAACAATTCTATCTACACAGGCCATTCATTTTATGACAGATCAATTTTTGTATGGAGAGGAGATTATTCCTGTACCTTGAAATGAAAATTAATGTAAAAATGAATGGATAAGCTTACTAAAGAGAAGATTTTTGAGCTCTCAGCTTTAGAAGTGTCATATAAATAGACTGGTTTAGATAATCAACAGTAAAGAATTGTAGTTTTGACAGCACAAATGACAGTTTAAAAGAATGTCCAATTAAAAAAGTATTTTGGAATCAAGGCCCCAGTACCTGAGTAAAAAGTCCAAAACTACTACACCACAAACTGTATTCTTATACTAAGAAGTGAAAAGCAGTAATTTTAGTTACAATGTTTCTCCTCCATGCTGAAACAAAGACAGAGAAGTTTTCATTATTTAGGATCAATTAGAGACAAAACTAATTCATCTAACAATTTAGATCCTTTCAGCAATGTTTAAGAACATAAAACCAAGCCAGTCAATTCTAATCCTAGCCCCCCAAAAAGCCAAATTCATTCACTAATTTCACTCTTATTTGCAATAAAAACAATTAATTAAAACAAGCTCCTGCAAGCAAGATATCAAAAGCAATTACTTCAATTATTTCATTCCCATTTGCAATAAAAAATTCATTAACCTCTGCTCATTCTGAAATTTCAAAGCAATTTATTCAGTAACATTATTTTCATTCACTAACGAGTTAATTATCCTAAGTCCTGTTCTGCAAAGTTTTTCTAAGAAAATTGTCTCCATTAATTGAATATGTATGCCTCTCTTCATCTTGAAAAGCTATAAATTTGTCTTTCACATCATTTGAGATGCTGGCCATGATGAAAGGGCTAGATCCTGAAAGAACACTTGCTGTGAACCAGAGGATATATAAGTATTGGTCACCATTCAATATTAGCCACAAACTGAACTGTTCCTTATAGCTGCTGTAGTCTCAAAGCAAAATTTACAGCAATACTTACTCTAGGTTGCATGACTAAAAGGCAAAGCAAAGCCTTGTATTTCTATCTTCAGTTCTGTCATGATCTCCAGTTGGGCTGCAATTCTGACCAAACAGGTAGTCATGATCAGGTTTTGTATATTCTCAGGAACAGAATTAAGACTCAAATGGAGTCAAGTGCTAAAATACTTCATTTTAACCAAAACAAACAACACTGTGAGGAGAAGGAGAGAAAACAGAAGAAAAAGAGGGAGAGAAAAAGAAGGAGAGGAAAAGTGGATACAATATTCACCACCACTGCGAGTCCACCACATTGTTGTCTCCAATGTTCTCTTGGGTTCCATAGAGGGTGGGAATGATGTCCTTTCCCACATCATGTCAGAACCCATGGCCACCAAACACCTACTTGTCTCTTCTGGTCCTTTTTATATCCTTGTTCAGCCAATGAACTCCTGGAACTGTCCAGCACCTCCATGTGACTCACCTCAGAGGCACATGCCTGGTACTGTCTCTGGTGGGTCCTAGAAAGTTCTGGAGGGTCTGAGTCCTTCCTGCATCTCCAGTTCTCTGTCTCCTGCCAATCCCTGAGCCCAGGCGTATGTGTAGAGGCAACATTCAGTAGAACAACAGGACAGCAGGATTTGACTCTCAAGCAACAGGATGTGCAGGTGACTCCTACAGGCAGAACCACGGCACCACTGTTAACCTAGGCACTACTGTTTCATGCTGTAAGCCATGTTGAGGCATACTTTACAGTACCTCACAAGTTCTACCATGTTAACATTTGTGATGTGTAAGCATCAGTGCTGTAAGACACATTGAGATATTTGCAGTAAGTACTACAAGCGGATTAGTTTTGTCTCTCAAGTACTTACAAAAAAAATACAATATATTTATAAAAGTTATAAGACCTATTAATGTTTTTGCTATTTAAGACTGATACTACAGATAAGCATTTCTCTATCCAAATAAATCTTACAGTTTCCTGTAGATTATGAGGGGCTAAAATTTTGCCTTTGAGAAAGTAATTCCTATCGCTTTAAGGATTAATGATATTAATATGATTAAAGCATAGAGAAACACTGTATCTGTAAATCCTTGGCTGAAAACTTTTCTGACCCCTCAGATAATATTTCTGGACCCTTTAAGTGAGCAAGAAGAGCTGAGAGTCACTTCACAGACACTTGCCAGCTAGCTCAGGCATTTTACCATGGAACATCACTACAGAGATTCAAATTGAACTGGCAAAAGTTTATGGAGTCTAGCATTCACTGTGGAGAATGATATTTAGAAATTACTAACAGTACAAAATTAGCCTACTAATATATTCAGAATTAAAAATCAGCACTCACCCTTCAATTTTAACAAATGATCAGTGGTCAGAGGGCTGGAGCACCTCTCCTATGAGGACAGACTGAGAGAGTTGGGGCTGTTCAGTCTGGAGAAAAGGAGGCTCCAAGCTGACCTTACTGTGGCCTTCCAGTATCTGAAGGGGGCTACAAAAAAGCTGGGGAGGGTTTTTTTAGGCTCTCAGGTAGCAACAGGATTATGGGGAATGGAGCAAAGCTCCAAAAAGGAGATGGAGAGATATAAACTTGATATGAGGAGGAGGTTCTTCAGCATGAGAGTGTCAAGAACCTGGAATGGGTTGTTGTCCAGAGAGGTGGTTGGGGCCCCATCCTTGGAGGTGTTTAAGGCCAGGCTGGATGAGACTCTGGCCAGCCTGATCTATGGTGGAGTGTCCCTGCCTATGGCAGGGGGGTTGGAACTGGATGATCCTGTGGGCCCTTCCAACCCTGACTGATTCTTCCCACGGAGGGAGATGGGGTGCTGCAGGGGGCTGCCTGGGGGGGTTGTGGAGTATCGTTTTCTGGAGACGTTTTAAACCCATCTGGACCTGGTCAGGGTGTCCTGCTGTGGCAGGGGGACTAGACTAGATGATCTTTTGAGGTCCCTCCCAATCCCTGATGATTCTATGATTCTATGACTAATTGTAGAAGAACAGAATGCAGTGTTATGAAATGAACAAGCAAAAAGCTATTTTACTGGAATTTTAGGCAAGATAATGGGAAGAATACTCATGTTAAGTTCTTTTTCCCATTCCTTTAATATCAGTCTTTCAAACATATGACTTGGTGTCATTGCGCAAGAAAGAAGGATTCAGGTTTCTTTCTCTCTATATTCTTACCATTATCATTAAATTATGATTTCTACGTAAATTAATAAAGAATCAGAAAAGCACAGACAGAAGAATCAGTAAAAGTTTCTAGCTGCAGATATAACCCTTGAAATCTCTGCCCACAAATATTTTTATTAATGCACTTCTCTATCAAGGCCAGAAAGTTAATATATTCCCAAAAGCTATTTTAAATGAATTGGACTATTGGCACTAGGGCACCAAGATCAAGTCACTACAAGGCCATGGAATGATGAATCTCATGCCCAGTCTCCAGTGACCGAGAAATAATTTCCATACCAAACCTTTTTTCACAGATAGGTCCAAGGACAGAACCTTTTCACTACTCATAAACTAAGGGTACTCACAGCATGTGAACAAATCTTGAGGCAGCATTCATCCTGAATATTAAGGGACACACAGTGCCTCTATAGCTTTAAACATTTTCTTGTATATCTTGGCTAATAAGAAACTTGCTTTTAACTCATCATTACAGAATGTTATTGTGAAGTCATCAGGGAAGACACTATCTCATTATGATAAAAAAAAATAAATGTTATGTCAGGCAAATTAATGAACAGAGTGTTATTCTAACTAAGAATGCTAAACACTGTAATGTGTTGAGAAATGAAGTTAGTAACTTTAAGATACACTGCAGAAATGAAAGATTGTTAGAAGGCTTTGGAAGCATAGAAGGGAAAGGAAGTGGAGGGGAAGGGAGGGGAGAGAAAGAGCAATGGAGAGGCCACACCTCAAATACTGTGTTCAGTTTTGGGCATCTCAGTACAAGAAAGACATTGAGTTGCTGGAATGTATCTTAAGAAGGGCATTAAGGGTGAAAGATCTGGAGAATACACCTTATGAGGAGTGGCTCTCTGCAACTACTTCAGGCTCTGAAGTTAGTTTGGCAATGCTTTAGGTCATATTTCATATATTTTAATGGAACATTCCATATTAAGTGTCAACCAAAATACCTGTCCAACACAATGCACCAAAAAGTGCATCTCTGATGACAAAAAAATAGTAAAAATATGCAACTTCATTTTAAGAATTAGATCTATTAATCTTGATTTTGAGCCCAATAATGCTGAAGTTATTACACAGCTATAGCCTCACTAAACAGTAAATATACTATCTTTATTCATTCCACAGGTATTTATCTTAATTTTACTCAATTCTTTACATCACTGTGTTTAAAATTAGTAATCGTGCAGACATACTGAGAATTGACAATGAAGTTTTATGATCCCAAACCACTTCTGTGTTACTCTTAGCAATGTAAACCATTTTCTAATAAACATGTATATATATATATATAAAACCAGGTAGATCAAAATTAACATGATGAAACTGTTTCTTTAATTCAAATTTTAAGCTACTTACAGAGAAAAGGAATTTGTACACCTTTGTGCAGTGGAAAGACACTGTGTTCTTAAAATGCATCTACAACTTGGATCACTATGACAGTATGAATAACTAGTAGACACTTTGTTCTTTTTTTCTGTTTTTGCAGTGCAACAATGAGAAAACAAAACTGTAGATAATTATGACTCATAATAAATTGAGATGCACATGGGAAAACAACATCAGTCCTATTTCATTAGAGAGAAAGGTTATCAGAAACAAAATAGCAAATGTATTCGAAGAATATTAGAGGTAATATTATGCAATTATAAAATTCATTAATAATAAACACTCCATTATTACTAAGGTTTGGAATAAATTAGGAATGGATTGTGGAGATTTATTTTCCTCTGAAAAATCAAGAAGCTAACAGCTGAAGGAAAAACTAGAAAATCACCTTCTTGAAATAAGGGCTTGTATGACAACAGATTGCAGAAAAGTGCTGTGATTTGAGATGGGGTGGTGAGTTCCTTTGTGTGTGTTAATTAACATAATATAATGTATTTTGAGAAAATTAATTTAGATATTGCAAATACCATTCTCTATGCAAAATTTTGAGGAGGATTTCAGATAGTGAATGCTTAATGTATGTTGATTGCTAACATATGAAACACAAGTCTTCCAGTTACCAAATCAGACAGTTTAATACCTAAAATTTAAACTGCTAGTGCCAGAATCTTCACCTGTATTTTATTATATCCTGAATTTCTCATGTAAGCACTCCATCAACATCCAACAGATGTTCAGTATTATCAGCTTTCTCTGAGTTAAAATGCTCACACTGATGTCTTCAGGGCAGAAATTGTTTTCAAGCTTAACTTTGTTTCAGAACGTAAATGTTTAGCTGAATGTTTTTGCATTCTAATTCTTTACTGTGTGCCCATATTGTTGTTTTCATTTTTTTATTATTTAGGAATTTTCACATTATCTCAGCAATTGAGTACTTTTTAACATAAATGTAATTATAACATTTATCATTCTCATTAATTTCTGTTGCATAGTATAGGAAATATATATTTAAATAAGTATCTTCTACTATATGTTAAAAAAAGGTCTACAGGTTTTGTTCCAAACGACTGTATTTGCTTTATTTTTTCAGTTTCACCAGTCACCATGTACCATGAGCTAAAGCAATCTCTGTCTTCACTATTGACATGTAGTACATTACCTGTTCTTGATAAGACAAAAAAGTCTTGAGAGAAGATAATTTTGGTAAAGTAATCTGTGTTGTGATAAACTATATTCTCAAAGTGTAAATGTTCGGCTGAAAATTCATCCTGGAATAAGTAATACATCTGTGGTCATGGATAAAAATATTGACGTGCTTGTGATTAGACAGCAATCTAATATTTATTAATTGTGAAGGGCAAATCAAAGTGTTCACTTTTAACTGCTTAGTCACCAATGAATTTATAATTACCAGTGTGATCCAGTAGAATACATTGTAATCAAAATAGCAACTTAGTTATAAAATATATAATTACTAGATTCATAATAGCTTGTGGCAATGTAACTTAATCCAGAGAAGACAATTTATTAAGTAAACCTACGCTCCTTTTATACACAGATCAGAGGGTCATCCACACATCTGGCCTTTTATCATTACATACAAAAGAATTATGTACTTGTCTTAACACTAATTGCTTAAAATATATCTATGGAAAGTTAAACTTTGCCCCTCCATCCTCATTCTTCCTTCTGAAGTTACACAAACTTTTATAGTGTTAACACATACCCTAGATAGCTCTTTTTTCCCCATCCACTTTAAAACTCATGTTATAAAACAACATTTAGAGAAAATCTCACAAAACGGTAATATTCCACTACCTCAGAATTGCACAGTTGTTAACATAGCTACTTTCACACCACACACACAGAGGGATCTCCTCACATTGCTTACATACACAGTACAAGAATCTCACAGTTGTTACAATGATAACAATTATAACTATGACGGTAACAGATAATATTTATCATTCACAGGTTAGAACCCCTTGTATTGCTCCATAGATTTTTCTACATCTCACTCACACAGTCACACCTTAAAGTCACCTCACGGGTAAAGGTCCAATATGTCACAGCCAAACTGATAACCAATTAATCCATAGTTAAATTCTAAACCTATCAAATCCCAATAAAAATGTATTCCTTTAGACAATCTACCAGAATTGTATTCCGTATGCTGTATTAACAAACCAGGAAGTACTAAAGAGCAGGGACTAACTTCTTACAAAAGTAAGGACAAGAACTTCATTACACACTTTCTGGAAGAGGGACTTCATCTCTAGCTGGGAATGGGCTGCCTGCAGCTTTGCCAAGCAAAAAAAAAATATCTTTGTAGTCTCTTGTGTGGCCCACTGCCAGTTGTTAAGGTGGTGCAGTTTTTCTTCCGTAAGATGTCCAGGTTGACTATAATTAAAGCAAGTCTGTCCCTTCATGTCTGCAGCAGCAAAAGTGTCAGCCATCAGCTCATACTTTGGTTCCACAGTACTGATGAGGTTACAGGTTTCTACCATATCAATTATGCTAAGATATTTCAGGGGATAAAGGACCCTTTGACAATGTGCTCTATCCTCTGCATCTCCCTGCTCATGTATATTGAGCTATATAGCCAAGGGATTGTGAGGAGTATCTAAGGGTGGCACCTCAGGCCCTGAGGTGGTAAAAATATGTGTCAGAGGAGGCTGCACTGCCAAGGCATCTGGAGCCAGTGGTAATAAAATCAGAGTTGCAGGTGCTGACATATCAAGCAAGAAAGGGTTACTCAACAGCAGTGGAAGTATTTTAGAATCTGAAGGCTGAAGTTTACAGATAAGAGCTTCTCTTCTTGCATTTGAGGGAGAGATTGCTAGTACTACAGCAGCAACTGTTTCTTGGTCTGTTTCAAGTTTTTCAAGTGCTTATTTAATCAGGCACCGTGTAGTATGTAATGATTGTGCTGTGGCATCATCAGGGTTGTCTCGGTTTGGGAAGACAGGTACAAAATTCTTTCAATTTAAAGGCCTTCAGGCAAAAGATTTGGGAAAAGGAACAACANTGGTCCATCAGCAGAAGATACTTAAGAAACATTGCCCCACCTGGTTTTAACAATTGGGCCAGTACAAGGCATTCACTCCCCCATCCTCCTGGAGTTACAAAAAACAAAACCATACAGCTTCTCAACTGCTTTCAACAGATGAAAATAGAATACAACCTTTTTGATTCCATAACCCAAGACAAGGGTTTGTCCCCTTTTCTCCCAGATAGCTATTTGGAAAGTGTTGTCGACTGTGCAAGCAGCATCATTTTTTACACAACCAGACAAGCAACACATTAATTTTATGATCCTCATAGAGAATTCCTTCAGACTTAAGGTTACGCACTAAACTATCTAAATTAGAACATTCTTCTTTAGTCATATTCTGACCCATTTTTACTAAAAGTTCCATCTGCTCACCTCTAATCAACAGAGGTGTTGATCAGTTTCATGTTGACATTGAAGCAGCTGTCTCCAGCAATCGCATTGCCAATCCCCACTGCAAATACCTTCAGCTTAGCTGGGCTTGCCACTGGGCTCTCTGAGGTCTGTGGTTATTACCCTTTGTCATGTTGGGATCACCATTTGTGGCAATGAGGGCACAGACTTCACAGTTTGATCCAGCAAAGTGTTTATTAAGCAAACCTACACTCCTTTTTTACAGAGATCAGAGGGCTGTCCATACAACTGGCCTCTTACCATTGGCTACAAAAATATTACATACTTGTTTGTCTTAACACTAATTGGTTACAATATATCTATGCAAAGTAAGTTAAACTTCACTCCCCATCCTCATTCTTCAGTCTTCAGTTGCTCTATCCTGTATCCTGTTTAGGACTGAACCTTATTTTCGTTGATATGAAACCCGAACATCTCCTTTTCCAGCCTGAACATGTTTTCTCCCATTGTAACTTCAAAGATAGCCTCAATACGTGTATATATATATATATACATATACATATACACATATACATATATATACATATACATAGTCACAAAGTACACACATAGTCATAGTGTGATCTTTGACCAAGTGGTTCCACTGCAACTAAAACACAGGACTTTCTGCATGTAAAACACTATTTACACATGTTGTGCAACAGCCAGATATCCCTTCTCATAATCCTATTCAACCAAAAGAATTTATGGAATTCAGAAGGGTATTTGCTCTCAGGCATCCGGACTCCATCTTGGCTTTCATCTCATCTCTATTGCTAGTGGTTGCTGTAGGAAAAATCTACCAGTTTAAAGACAATTTCCTCTCTTCTTTCTTTGCAGAGTTTTAGTGGTGTGAGTGTGATGCTTGGACATTGTGAGAGGGGAAAAAGAGGGGTAGGGAAAGAAAATGGGTGGAGAGACCCTTGGCCACTGTTCATGTCTAAACCCTTTCTTTACTTTCTGTTAAAAACATTTCTCATATTTTCTTTACTATAAGATATATTCTTGGTTTCTCTGTGTGTTTCAGCAACCCTGAGAAATTCAAACTAGCATAAAATATTCTAAATCAGGAAACAAAGTTATTTGGATCCACTGGAAAATATACACATCAACACTTGTGATCATAATTTGTATATTCAATCATATAAGTAGAAAGATGGATAAAAGGAGGTAATCTTTAATTAAATTTCTTTTCTGAGTGTCCTGAGCTACAATAGAGGTCTAGATAGGTTCTGAGTTGTTGGCTCTGATCCAAGCACACCAACCAGCTCTCACCAAGAATACAACAGGCAATGAAGCAACTTTCATAAAAAGAAAGGATTTATTGAACCCACAACCAAGAAACACAGGAATAATTCCCCAAATAAGTAAAAGAACAAAAAAAGAAGTAAAACAGAAACTGTATTGCAAACCCATTACATACACTCTGAGAGAAATGAGAGACAGCTAACATACCAGGGTTTTACTTCAAATGAGAGCCCTTGGCAAAAACACACTCTAATCAGAGGGGGAATTCAGCCATCCCCTCCATCCACAGAACCCAGTAGACCTCCTGAGGCTCTCTTTGTCATGATGCTTGTGGAAAAGTCCCTTTTCCAATCCTTTTGCAGATGCCAGCTTCTCCTGTACATCTCAGACTTGCTTCTAACTCCTCTTGTCTTGGGAGCTCTTCACAATGGGACTGCAGACAGCAGATCCTAGATCTTCCAGACCACAACATCTCA
>VZRI01007832.1:0-32232 GCA_013397515.1 Upupa epops | reverse complement strand
TGCAAGGATGCTGTGGGAGACAGAATGCTATAATGAAGTCAAGATAGATGACATCCACTGCTTTGCCATCATCTATCCACCTGGTTATGTCCTCATAAAAGGCTATCAGGTTGGTCAAGCATGACTTCCCTTTGGTAAAGCCATGTTGGTTGTCCCTAGTGACCTTCTTGTCCTTGATATTCTTAGAGACAGCACCAAGGACAAGTTGCTTCATCACTTTTCCAGGGATGGAGGTAAGGCTGACCAGTTTATAGTTACGCAAGGGAAGATTACGATGGAAAAGACAAGACCGCATCTAGCAGCAGCAGCACGTACATAAGTCATCCAAGAGTGATTATAGACAGTTCTCACTCTAAGATACCTCATGACACTTTTCACACCACCACCACTAGAATCCTGTCTTAGTAACTACTGTGTTAATAGCTATTTAATGTTTAGCTCATGCAATCAAGAAGAGTTAATAGATTCTTATCACACACAAAGTATTTTGCATTGTCAAAGAAAAAGCCCCAAACAATTTCAACACTTCTCTCAAGGCTCAAAAAGTCAATTGGTAATGATGGACTATGGTGGAATATGCTAGACTCACACAAAGCCTATTCTTCACCACTCTGCAGGTAACAGGATAGTCTCTGGGAGAGACCTTTCCAACTTCTGTGTGCACTACAATTGCTGACCAACTGAAACAGCTACAGGTGCTGAATCCATTTGCATCAGGGCTGAAACAAATAGAAATGGCTTTGTAACTACAGGTGTGAACACGTACAAATATTTATTTGAGTTACAGTTTATCCTCACACATATACATACATTACAGAGTAAGAGTTGTGCAAAATGCAACTTCTCTATTTCTATAGTATCTCTGTTTTGCCTTGTGTATGTATTTAAGGAATTATGTTCTGCCAATCAAAACATTTTTATCACAAAAAGAAATTATGTGTCTATATAGAAAGTACATAAAATATGCTATATATCTATGTAATATCTCTGCACAGAGGTCGTTATATAAAGCAAATATATATATATATATACTATATACACACACACACACCCTCTATTTTTCTCCAAATTGTTACCCAATCATCCCATAATTCAGCAAAGAATCTATTCAAGTCTTTTTAAGCCTCCTGTAGAGTACAATTCTGTTATGAAAAAAATAACTGAAATCTTGATTTGTAACACTGTAAAAATAAAACTTTTCTTGCTTCCTAGGGGAAAAAAGAACTAATTACTACATTTGATATGGTTTCAGCTATAAAGATCACCAGTCACAGACTAGAATTATGATTAATCTAATATTTGTCCTAAACCTAGCATAGCAGTAAACTTATAGACACTGACATTTTGCCCAGCTTTCATTCATGCAAATTAAACCAATAGCCCAAGTAAGCCAAATAATCCGTTATCTTATGACTAGCAATCACAAAAAAGCAAAGCCTGCCTGGAAGATACCTTATTTAAATCTATGGACACATAAACTCAGAATAACAACTTGCTGTGGGGGAAAACAGGCTGTATGAACATCCACATCTCCTTTTAACCCTACTGAGAGGATTATTTTATTTGGCCTCTTCAGGTAGAAATAGCAAAAGCCAGTACAAAAGCTTGCCAGCCCTGCATGCTCCAGTCTAAAACCCTTTACTGTGGCAGCTGTGTATCTTCAGAGCCAAGAGGGGAGGCCTCACAGATTTTGATTACAGGTGAGAAAACAGAGTAACTCTGTAGGACACAAAGTTGTCACTCTTCAGTGACAGAACACATATTTAAGTTTACAGAACTCCACTTCCCTAAAATCCACCTCTTCTGTTTTGTCAGTAGCCCTCCTAGGCTTCCACTTCCTCACCACTTATCTTACTTTCTGCCTGAACAGTCTCAGTTCACACCCATAACCAACAGATTAAATACTGCCCCCCACACCCCAAGTTGTATACAAAACACATCACCAATGCATTTCAATAATCTCTTTAAAAATCTCTTAAGTAATCTTTTCCCCAACAGAAATCCAGACAGCTAAATTTCTCTGTTATCACTAAATCCCATATTATGGATGATTCTACAAAAGAGAATTAGAGCTACACTTATTTCTTCTTACCATGATCATACAAGAGGTCCATCAGACTGAGCCATCCACCGACATAGACAGACTTGAATAACCCTGCACCACCTAGTTTTTGTCCTGGTCCAAGACTATTACATATGCAGTCACTTATTACTATCTACTGTCTATGTAAACTTTCTTTTTCTGCTGTGCTAGGATGGAGGACTTGTTTCTGACTTAACTTCCTCATGTAGTATACTACTGATTTTCTTATAATCACTGATGCTTTTCAGCCCGACCACTTTCCCCTGCAAATAACCTATTTGTTTTCTAAGAGATTTCCTGAGGATACCATTTCTACAAAGCAGATCTTTACTGGAAAGAAAATGCAGCAGACACCTCTCACTCCAGAAACAGAATGAAGTTTGTGCTCTCCTATTGAAGGATCCTCTCCAATACAAAAAACAAGGGGTGGAAGCAAATAAAATGCTATTTCATCATGCAATATGTTTATATTTTTTTCCATGTAATGTGATACTTGTTAACCCTCCTGGCATTCCATTTTTGCTACAATTATTTTTAAAGTCTTTCCACAGCTTCATATCTTACTTCCTAAACTAACAACTCCAACAGGGTTTGGTGCTCAGCTCCTTCAGATCTTTGGATACCATCAGAGGTTTCATTTCATATGAAAAGATTCAGTACATCCAGGAAGCCTTATGAAACAACCAAGAATAAATGTATAATTTAAACACACAAACACAAATACCACTTTCTTTTCTTTTTATAAACCAAAAGTTTACTATCCTGGGTTTCTTTCTCACTCTCCTGATGATCTTTTCAAACCTTTCAAACCAAACTGGAGTCTTAAAAACAGTAAACAGCCATGCCAAGATAGTTCCAGTAGACATCTTTACCTTGAAATGTACAAAGAAAAGGCAGAAATGTGGCCTTTTGGACAACAGACATTCTGGTTCTATATTACATTAAGTCTTGAATGAATAATCCTGTGCACAGACTACAAGAACATCAGTTGGTTGTACTGAATCTGCTTAAAATACTTTTTAATCACCAATAACTCCTAGGTTTTGAAACTATTATTTAAACTAAGTTCTGCATGCCCCTTCCCTGGAAATGTTCAGGGACATGTTGGATTGGGCCCTGCGCAACCTGGTCAAGTGAAAGGTGTCCCTGACCATGGCAGTGGTTTGCATCTAAGATGATCTCTGAGATCCCTTCAAACCTAAACTGTTCCATGATTCTATAAACCTGCAACTATATGGTAATTCAAAGAATATCTGTGTACACCTACTGTAACCCATGAAAAGCAAACTTATTACCCTCTTCATTTCAAAGAAAAAGCTGGCAATCAACTCCTTACCACTGAGTATTCTGGCACAGACTTCTGCAGTGCCACATCTCTGATCACAACACCATTACTCTGCAGACTTTCTAGCAGGTCAAGACCACCAGGACTGTTAACTCTGAGGAGCCAAATGCAGACATCATCTTAGCCACAGAAATCGCTCATACTCCTAACTAGTGAAAATACTCCTTAGACTTACCCAAAACTCAGTGACACATTTAAGTTTTTTTTTTATAAAGCTCAGTTTTTCTGTATAAGCCACTGATCTTCTTTCATGGTCTTTTTGTTTCATGACCATCCAAGCCCATGCATGCACGAATACATATTGAAACCCAAGGAGGTAAATACAGCTGTTTTTAACCATGTCAGTGCCAACTCACATTCAAATGGATTTCCTTCTCCACACACAAAGCCAGCTATTTTTAAAAACTGTAGAACTGCACATATCTCCCTATATAGTGTATGTCATCATCAATATCTTGACTGTAGGTCCAAATAACACAACTTGGTTTTGAAGAAACTCTATTATTTGAGTTTAATTTCAGACTTTTGCCATACACTTAGCACATTTTCCAGGTATTGCCTCACCTGCCGGCTACGAAAAGTCTGATAAAAGACATGATGCCGTTGGCCTTCTTGACCACCTGAGCTCACTGCTCGCTGAGACTGATCCGATGATCAGTCCCTCTACACCCCAGGCGCAGCCGTGGGTAGATGCCGGTAGGAGCCGCTCCCCACTGCGTCCAGTAGAGGGCGCCCGCCCCTCCCTGCCCCGCGCAGGATTGCGCGTCGGGGTACAGACATTGGACGAGGCTGCGGCAGCCCCCTGTCAGACCTGTTTCCGCCTCGTCCACCTGCTGTCCCGGGGAGGAGGACCTCGGGAAGCGCCGAAACCTTGTCCCGGGCCGCGGGGCGTGGGACTCGGAGACAAAGCGGAGGGGCAAAGCCGGAGGGGCAGGACCTGCTGGTATCCCCTGCCTAGCGCTCTGCAATGACACCATAGAGGATATCGGGCTAGGGCTTGCACCCCCTAGACTTCGCCTTGGTTTTCCTCCTTCTTTTCCCCTGGTTTTTTTTTTTTGTTTTTTTTTTTTTTAACAGAAATTCCCCCGTAGTTTCTTTGGTAATTTAACCGTATATGATTTAAATCAATATAAAATTCAAATACTTTTGTGCCACCTGTTGGATTTTGCTGTTAATTACATGTGTGCGGCCTCTCGCTGAGTCTCTCAGTGAGGTGGTTCCCACCATGGCACCGGACATCGTCTTGAAAGCGTCGCTTTTTCTGACGTTTGGAAATAGTTTTTTTCTTGTCAGGCTGATAGAACTGTTTTTTTCTCATAAAAGTCCAAATCATAAATTACAGGCAGCACTCAGCGAAGGCGCATTGTGATGTGGGCTGCAACTGGAGCACTTGTGATCACGCAGTTATTATTTGGAAGGGTTTTCAATGGAGAAAATCTATTCCAAAAACTCAGGAGGTAGGAATGGCCAGTGCTAGGCACACAGAAGCACAAATGCTCCTAGCAGTATGTGTGAGCCAGGAAAGAGAGGAGAACACAGGCCTGGGAGTCTACAAGGAATTACCAGCAACGCTGCATGGGCTATCAATCACGAGTGATTGCACCACATGCAGTGTGGTAAACAGTACCCGCACCCTTGAAATACAGTTTTGTTCAATGCTTACTCAATAGCTGTCAAGTCATAATGTCAGGACACATTTTATTGTATTGTATGAGGATATTTTATGGTATAAGAATAACCTGATTTTATTTCACATTACAGTTGCTATTATTTATTATATATTAATAAACATCATATTAATTCAGAATTTCCAGGTATAAATTAACTGCAAATAAAACCACATTCATGTACAAGTCTAAAAATTAACTAGGAATTTTACATGTATTTCACTAGGACAGATAACTAATGGTTATCAGATGTCTTACTTGTTCTTTTCTCTGTATAATCACAGTACAATTACCTTACTGTTCATTGAGATCAGAAAGCATGGAAGTATGTGCAGAGGTTCAAGTGCATAGGGAAAGAGTGGCTGCTGTTTCTTCCCAGCTGTACATGCTAAACAGTATGCAGGAGGGCCCCAGGATCCCATGTTCACAGAGCTGAGTGAAAGGCCTGGCTGCCATCTCTGCTTCTCATGAAATGGTGGATGACTACCGTTCATCCAAGGCATGGGAAAGGATCCTGGATACCAGAAATCTTCTAAGGGTGTACAAATGCTTATCAGTATCTGAAGAGTGAGGAGGAAGGGACCTGACCCTTCTCAGAGATGCCCATGAACTGGACAAGTGACAGTGGGCACAAACTGGAACACAGGAAGTTCAATCTGAACATAAGGATAAAATTTACCATGATAGTACAAGCACTGGAACTGATTGCCCAGAGAGGTGGTGAATTCTCCTTCTCTGTAGATATTCAGAACCTGTCTGTATGAGTTCCCATGTGATCTTCTTGAGATGATGCTGCTCTAGCAGGAGAATTGGACTAAGTGATTTTCAGAGGTCCGTTTCAACCCCTGCTATTCTGTGAATCTGTGAAAACTCCCCAATTGTTTCAGTTTGCCTCAATTTAGAGCATCTTAGGTAAATCTCTCATTTTTAAACAAAAAGTGCATAGGACTACTAACGTCTTAAATTGGGGTTTGGCATTGTTTCCAGTTCTGCATACAAATACAGCCATCTTTGGGGTAGATATATTTCCACCACAGCTTCTACTTTTATGTCCAAATGCAAAAGTTTAAAAAGTGATGGAAGTACTTTATAACGCAAATATGCTTTTTAGTCCAAAGCTGTTAAGACAAATACAAAAATAAATTACACAGTCAATAAACCTTATCAGACAAATATTATGTATTTCAATGTTGACATCTGATTCTCAGAAGACTGTAGTAATAAATTTAGCTAAGTCTTTAGTTAGAGAACAGTGTCCACTGACTCCACTGTCCCAAATTTTATCTACTTTGGATTCAAGAATGCTTAGAAATCTTTTTGGTTTTATGAGGACAATTTTCCACTGTTTGAACAGTCATACACAGCTACAAAAGTACAAGATGACAGAAAAATGCAAGTAAAATTAAAGTGTTTACACACCAGTATTTTGCTCTTGGCAAGTGCATGTGACTCTGCAAAATGCAAGTCGGTGCACATTACATATTATACATTGTCTTTTCAGACAAGTCCATAGGCAACATGAGCACGTCCCAGGGCCCAACACAATGGCTGGGATTTTGTTCAGTTTCTAAAGACTCATAAATGGCATCTCAGAGTTTACTTCCTAATGTGGCCAAAAAAATATTATGGTGGCTTGGTCTAAACTGAAACCAAATTATTTAAAAAATGCACAACTCACTTCTCCAGTTTTATTGCCATCAACTTTCCTGTTGTGTGGATTTTATTATGTATTTGTAGTAACATTATTTATACATATTCAAATAAGCAAAAAATCAGGGAAAACAGTGTCTTACACCATTTGAGATCTTTCCTGCAGGAGACAAAGCATGTAAAAGACAGGTTTCCCACTTAACTAGGACTTTTAAAACCAACTGTAAATGTTGATGAAACCATTGTGCACTGAAATTTAAAAGTTAAGCAGCCGTTATTAGAGTGGAGGAGTTGGTAAAAGTTTAGTCATTGTAAGCCAAAATCCAAAGAGGACTACGTCAATTAAATGGGAAAAATATTTTTCTAATAGTCTTAGCAAACCCAGGTAGACTTAATTTATGAATGCAAGGTTGGAAGATAAAGGTTTGACTTGGTACAAACCCTTTGTTGAAGAACTGTAAATTATCTAAAAGAGCATCCTACAATCAGGTCAGAGACTTGCAGAAGTCATTACACTTGTTAGGTCCCAGCTGCAAATACAAACATTCACAGTAGAGGCAGTTAAGGTTCCTGCATAAGGGGAAAGGATGGCGGAAGACCTTCACTTACTGGCTGAGCTCTTTTAAATTTGAACTGCAGGATGAGGTAGTGCTTTCCTGTGACAGAAATGTCAAAGGTCAGCCCGGAGAAGAAAATACTGAATGGAAAGAAGGAATATTGAAGAGTCTCATGGTTGAGGGAGGCTTAATCAAGGAAGCCATCTTAGTTAGAGAGCTTTGCCCTTAACCTTTTCTTCCTGGAAAAGAACTTAATGCTATTGAGTTGTGACTTTTGCCTGATGTGCTATGATTTCTCAGTTCATAACTTAGTTTTAGTTTTAATGCCTTTATTATACAGGCCTCTCAGAATGGAGTTCACTTTTTCCATTCTTGTACATTTCAATAACCTTACATTTTCTTCTTCTTCCTTTACGTATTTTCCTTGAGATTATTCCAGAAGCAACAATTTTGTTAACTGATCCATGTGACACCTTGCTTAATCTATGCTCTTCCCTAGTTCTAAAGTAGACATAAAAAATGGGCTAATTGTGGGGGCAGGTGAACTGAAAATATATCAAACTCATATATTTATCTCTCAGAATAATGTGAGTTGCATCTACAATTCAGGCCCCATTTTTCCTGAAATAAAGGTTCTGCATCTAAACAAGCTGAAAGATATTTTTTTGTTGCTGCAGAAATATATTGTGTGGACAGAGTTTGAAGAAATATGCACAGACCATGTAGAAATGCATGGGATATAATTTTCCTGGTTCATAAGGTAGGTATTTTAGGTGATGGTCTCTCTGTTTCAATAACTGTGGGAGGAAAACTGTCTTCAAAAAGATCATCCATCTTCTTATACAAAAGAAAAGATCCATTTCCCAGAAACTTTTGTCTTGGAGTCAATTTGTACACAATGACATGTAATGCTAAATAAATAATTTTTTGAATTACAAACTGTGAATCCATCACTCTGGATAAATGTTATTCATCTAAGAGGGGGTAAAGGGATGACCTAAGAATAATTGTCTACAAGTATTCAAAAGAGAATCTGATTTTTTACTCCCACATTGGAGCTCCAATGCCAAAGTTGTTGCCAACTTTTAAAATCTCTCATTTGACTTTCAAGTAATGTGCATGTGGTTAAAAGACAATTAAAGAACAGTGGTATGATTTGGGGATGCAAAGCAAATGGCACAGTTTAAAGTGTCATTAAGAATCTACTATCTCTACAGACTTATATAAGACCTTTCTTTCCTTTAGTCATGCTTGGATGTTACCAGACCGCTATTAACAAGAATTAATGTGTAAAAGTAATGCCCTCGCATTGCATTTTCTAACACAGTGTCTCCAAGATACTTCTTTTTCAGCTGTTTAAAATGTGCAATGACCAACTATACATTCAGGCAAAAGGAGCTCTTCTTTCTGGCTAAACAGTGCAATCCCATCTTCCATCACTGCTGTAACTAGCTATATGTAGAAAGTCAAATCCTTCCCTCAGTTCAAGCGAGCAGAATTTATCTACAGATATCAGTGGGAAATAGGCAATTTACCTGAAAAACCACAAAACAATATTTGTGATGTAAAGAAACTTTAGACTCTGCCAGCGTGCCAATCAATATGCATGTATGATGAATCATCAAACAAGTATTCCTAGGCATGGAGAAAAAAAATAAATCTAGGCTTTGCCCATATGCAAATCAATCAGAGATTGCCCAAAGTATCATGAAATGCATTTGGAAACAAAAAATTTCTAGCCTCTGCCAGGATGCTGGGCCAATCAATCACAGTGTAGCTGATGAATCATGAAACACACACTGTAGCATGTCAGCACACATGCAATTGGCACAGTTATCATCATCCTGAGATTGTCTTGCAGTTAAACTGTCTGAAGGCGACTTATAGGATTGTTGTTTCTCCCACCTACTGACCTCCACAACCAGCCACTCTTAAATCCTCTTGCCCTACCCTTCATTAAAAGTGGAGATTCATGACAAAGGTTCAGCATGAGAGCAAACATGGTGTCGATGTCAAACATGTTGTTAACATGCTGCTGAAAAGCTGTTGAACACATATTTTGACACAGAACAGACATGTACAAGTGTGGTGTTATCTTCAAAGATTTTATGTTGGTTACATGGAAATATAATACATAACAAATATGATGTAATGTGATGTAATAAATAATTTATTTTCACCTCAGCAACTCCTATCCCTACTGTGAGTCATTACACCAGGGGAAGGGGCAGAGGGCACCACATCACAGTTATTATTTTTGTTCTCCTCTCTCAGCCAAAATTGTTTGGCACAAAATATTCTTTTATGGAACAACTCATCTTTTTACAACTTACCTCAAAATCATCTGGGTAAAATCAACATTTTCTGCCGGGCTGTTCTTCTTTGTGTTGTGATCAGCCCCCATTGCAAATACCTTGCAAAACATTTTCCCTGAGTATATGAATACTCATCTTGTGTGACATTTTCTAGCTTATATAACATTTATGAATTAAAAAATGTATGTTTGAGAAAGCAACTTTTTTACTAAACCCTAACTCTTGTAGAGGTCTCAAGGGCTTATTGTGTGTCTCTACCTAAATATTATGTTAAGATGCATTTTTCTAGACAAGGCAGGACTTTCCACACCATCAGGAATGGCATAGTGGTCACTTAGAAAAAAATTGGAAGCAAAGAAAAATCCTCATTAGTCCTCACATCATATTTTATTATCTGTGGTCAGCAAGACTATGGGATGAATGGTGAAAAGTTCTTGCAGTAGATGTTCCATTTTTATACAAAATTCACTCTGAAGAGACAATTTACTGAAAGAGCCATTGGATCCTGACTTCCCATGAGTATATTGTCTAGTTCCTTATGTACTCTCTAACATCATAATTATCATCATTTCTTTAAACGGATTTCTCTACCTTTCCTAATAATTCTTCAGCTTTCATATGGCTCAGCAGAGAGAATCCTGTTGTACAAATTTCTTCATACAGCATTCAGAAACATCCTGAACTGCAGAAATTTAGCTAGAGTGTGTTGTTCTGCCATACAGAACATTACAGCAAATTTTATAGGAAGTGGTTTGATTCCTTATTCCAACAGACAAGAAATCCATTACTAATTTCATAGCATAAAGAAATAAAAACAATATATTGAAATAAAAACTGAATTATCATTACCAAGTAAGGAAAAAATTTGACATTTTCTGTAATTTGCTATTTCTTAGTACCCATTAATAATTTACTGTTTCTGATAGTTATTATCATCCTTGTTATTATTCAGAAACTGAAATGCATGTTGGCAACATGACTGCCATCAGTTTAAGTTGTAAAATGTACTGTTTACAAAGATTTCACCTTAAACGTAAGTTGGTTACTACACTAAGTTTCTTTTGATTCAAGTTGATGGTGTGTTGCAAGATTACATCTATGAATAATATACTACCACCGGAGAAGGTGCCAGGAAAAGATCATAATTTCCTAAATAGATGTGCAAGTCTATATATGCACATTCAAGTATATTCTGGACAGGAGTATATGTATGTCAGAGATAATTTTTGAAGAAATCATAGGACAGATGATATCTTCCATCATTCTTAATAAATAACTGTTGTCATCATTAAGGTCTCCCCAAAGCTTCCACATATAGTCCTATCTCAAAAATGTGCTGAGAAGAATAAATAATGATAAAGAATAACTAAAGATGGTGAAGTTACATAAAAATATTACTTTGAAGACTTCAGTTTGAATAAAACTGCACTTTTTACTTTTTGGCTAGGTGCAATAAAAAAAAAAATACACTTCTCCATCCTGTGATGAGAATCAGAGCTAGATGATGCGATTAAGTAAATCACCAATTGGCATCATCAAGAAATACAACCCTTTTTGTGCATTCTTTTAAAGATACTATGGTCAATAAATGTCCATCTCTTTATTTCAAGGTGAGTTGTGTCACATTGTCAGCCTGGTTTATTTACACTTCACTGAATTAGACTGAAAAGGATGGAGAAAAAAAATTACTGTGTAGTATGTATGAAATACAGACCCAGTCCTTTTCTCTCTAGGATAAAAATATGCATTATCCTTTAAAAACACCTGCCAACACTGATTTGCAAGCCAGTGCTTGTTAGAGCCATCATTAAGAAATAAACAGTAAGATCTGTAAAAGTGAATCCTTCCCAAACCCGAAATCCACAAGGTTTATTGTATACAGATGCTGGTTTATTCCAGCGAATGTATGCCAGATACACACAGCTGTCTTTCTGTCACTTTTGATCCACCTCATTATGTTTCCCTTGCTAGTTCTGTCTCTACATTGTTGAATGCATTAGAAGGGAAAAAGTTCATTTCTCATTGCAAAACTTTTCACTCCCTAACTTGCCTCTAACTCATATTTCTCTGAGGCCTTTATGTCCCTATGGCATGGAAGCCACTTACAGATAAGGCGTTCAAACATTGATCAGATATAATAGTACATATTTCAGTTCCCAATTAAGTCAAAGCCTAAAACAGTAATAAGGTGGAGGTTTTAGTGCCTCCTCTAAAAAAGCCAAACATTGGTAATTTTCACTTAACTGCCTGAAGCTTATGATTTAAAGACTTGTTTTCTCAGCCAATAGCCCCAAGCTATGCCCAGTTTCCCTAGACATAAAAGTGCAAGAGAGATGGTGACAAGCACACACCCCTTCTATGAATCAGAGAAACAGTGCTCTTCTTGTTCCCTAGGCACCAGCCAGCTGAAATCTGAGCCTCAGTTTTACAGCTAGTACTTATCAGCTGGCTTTCACGTGAAAGGCTTTTAAAATATATACATCTGCACATATACACAAAGTAAGATTTTTTTTTCCTAATGACAGTTATAGAAATATAGAAAAAAATTAGCTCTAAAATCATGTCTCCTTTGGCAACTAAGGCTCTTTTTACCTTCTCTATGCACCTTGGACAGGGGAACAGATTGTGCCTCTCCTCTTTTCATCAATCTTTTATGTATTTGAAGGGTAATGTCGTATTCCATATCAGACATTTCTTTATGATAAAATAGTCCAGGTTGTCCAGCTTCTCTTGAGAGCTGACATTCCTGATGGCTGGATAGTTTTCTCTTGCTAATACATGGAGCATATTGACAGAACAGGACCAGGCTTTTCTCAGTATCATCTAGTGATAAGACAAGAGGCAAAGGGTGCAAGCTGCAACAGAGGAGGTTCCATATAAATATCAGAAGGAACTTCTTCACAGTGAGGGTAATGGAGAACTGGAACAGGATGCCCAGAGGGGTTGTGAAGTCTCCTTCTCTGGAGACGTTCAAGACCAGTCTGGATCTGTTCCTGTGCGACTTGGTCTAGGTGATCCTGCAGTGGCAGGAGGATTAGACTAGATGATTTTTTGAGGTCCCTTCCAATCCCTAATGATTCTGTATCTTGATATGGAATTTCCATTTTATCATTTCAGTGGGATGTTTGCCTTGCTTTGTATCAGCATCACTTTGCTTCCTAACTAGTTAGTCGTATTGGCTGCACCTCAAACAGTTCAGCTGTACACTTGGCAGAATAGATGAATTCTTTTAGTACCTCTGTATTCAGCCTAAACTGAAACAGAGAGGTCTGACTCTGGATTTATTTTGGAAGAAGAATGTAATAGATCTCCTCTAACTTTGTAGGCATTTCTATATGAACTAGTCGTCAGGTATCCCTTTGTAGTTAATGGCAATAAAAAGAAATAGACTGTTCTGTGGTACAGTTCATCTCAATCTGCAATACACATCGCAAGTAGATCAAATTAATCACCCACTATCTGATTGAAAAGTCAAGAATGTGAACAAAGAAAACTGGGAAACAGAGGAAAACAGGTTTATCAGGACAGATGGAGAAAATATTAAGAAAAAATTGCCAAGGAATAGATAAGAGGAAAGGAAATGGATTCTTTTAGAAACACAGAATGCATTAGCTTGGAAGGGACCTCAGAAATCATCTGTGTTCCACCCCCATGCTGTAGGCAGTGATACCTCTTGCTAGATCAGGTTGGCAACCAGGGAGCAGGTATCCACAACTGCTCTGGGCAACCTGTTCCAGTGCCTCACCAACCTCAATGTGATGAATCAGGTTTTCCTAAGATCCAGTCTAAATCTACCTCTTCTAGCTTGAAACCATTCTCCTTGCCCTAACAGTAGAGTGCCTCATTGAAATGTACCTCTCCTGCTTTCTTGTATGCCACTTCTGCTACTGGAAGGCTGCTATAAGATACCCAAAAAGAGCATTCTTCAGGGTGCAGCCCCAATTCCATCACCTGTCTTTATAGAAGGGGTGATTCAGGACTCTGATCATCCTTCTGAGCTTCCTCTGAGCGTCTACCAACACCCTCAAGTCCTTTCTTTCGAGGCTGCTGTCAACCCATTCACCTCCCAGCATTTTTCCTTGGGATTATCCCAACCCAGGTGTAGGACCTTGCACTTGCACTTATTGAACTTCATGTAGTTTGCACAGTTCCAGTTCTCAAGCCTGTAAATGCCCCTCTTGCTTGCAAAGACCAAGCAAAGGGTGTATTTGTGGACTGAATGGAGGAAAATCTTATGTAAGAATAATCTACAAAAACAGTAATATCTGATTCTATATGTGTTGAGAACTTCTCATTGATGCAGTTTAGCTATACGCACAGAGAACTCAACTACTGTTGGGACATAGTACTTTCTTTTAAGGAACACAGCATATCTACTTGAAGGAGAAACTGTTTTGTGATGAGAAGGCGGAGCAAAAGAAAGAGTGGATACATGCATGAAATAACATTTAGGCTCTTGAGGCTGAAGTGTGAGAAAAGAGAAAAATAAAGTGTAGGAGAAGTGATTCAACTGGAAAGTAATCGGAATAAAGGGAAAACAAAAGCAAAGAGGAAGAGGAAGAAAAATGTAGTGGAAGAAATGCAAACACAAAGCCATGGGCTGAATTTTGGGTTAAGGACAAGCTAGTCAAATAAAGTTGTATTAAATTTATCTACCTTTAGGAGAAAACATACTGGAGAAGTATTACCTGTAATTACACTGAGAATATGCTTTTGCAAGTCACTTCTTTTCATTGCATGATAAAACAATAAGTGTATAATTAACTTTTTTGTTCTTGTTCATGTTGAAATGTCACAGAGCAACATTTTGCCTTATGATGTATCTTTTGCAATATGTGCTAAACAAATCTTTTAAATGTTCCTTTCTCAAACCAGTCCTTAAGTAGATTAAAACAATAGAAAAATATATGAAAACATTGTAAAAATTGTTTCAAGTTCTATGCATTCATTACTTTAAACACCTTACCTGGAGGTTTTTCTATAGTTATCTCCTGCACAGAAGAAATTGGCCCAAGAAAAGAAGCATTCCTGGATAATGGGAAACAACATGTGCGTATTTCTAAAAACAGTGAAACTCTTTAAACATCTTCCAAAGAATCCAACTATATGCACACATTCTTCCAGCTAAAAGGAGAGCCAGTACATTGCTTTATTTTATCTTAAGTGTTTATATAAATCCTACTTATATCCTGTAGTCAATCTATTAAGCATAGTTTTCACTGGCTGCTCTTTTTCCTGCCCGTCTTTGGTTGTTCTTAAGGAGGAGCCGTGTCTCAGGGAAAGGCAAAGAAATTTTTCATATTATCCTGTCAGATGACAAGTGGGCCATTATATCTTAACTGTCTTCTATCCTGTCCTGTCTTCTGGTCCAGCCTGTGAAGGTAGAAAGGAAAGAGGATGAGATCAGTACTTTCCATCTTGTTCCTTCCTCTCAGTATCTCTTATATTTGAAGAAGTAGGAAGGAATAGCTTAAAAGAAGGAAGCTGTCATTATAAAAAAAGAGCTGAAAAGCAACTGCTGCTATGCTTTCTCCTGTGTTTCTGCAGCCATTTTACACTTCAGTTTCATGGTCCTCAGAAGGGAATTACTCTTGGAAACAGAATTAATGCCAGGTGCTACCGTCCAACAATAGTTTTAAGTCCTTTCTCATATCAAACTATTTAGGAGAGTGAGTAGCCAGATGATGGCAGCTGTGCTCACATTGCTCCAAAACTCATTGTCCCACTGGGGGATATTAGGATGCAAGAAATCCTTAGAAACACTTTAAAGAATCAAAAAGGTGGTTAAAATATTATTATGAAGCTAAATACATTTCCTGGGTCAGAGAGCTTTAGAAACAGCATGCACTCGGCTTTTTTCTTCATGCCACTTACTATTTCACCCAGAGATTTCTCACAAATAAGAAAGACAGAAAAAGACAAAATCCCTGAAATGGCTCGCTTTTACCTACTCATTTTGGCCACATTTTTGTAACTCCAAGAATTGCATAGTGGAGAGCTGGCAGCAGTTCTTGCGTTGATTTTTCTCTCTGTCATATGCCTGCTATCAGATCATACAGTTTGAAATGCATAAGGTAGCACCAGCTCCTACTCAAGACAGTGTAATGTACCATAAAGGCACTTACAAGTGCTTTCCAGTTTTGACAACTTTTCTGATTGATATTACTAGCTGCTTGAGGAAGTAATATACTCTCCAAACAATGGTAAGTGTTTTGCAGCAAAAATTAAGCATCACAGTCTTTATTCACTTGACATGAGAGTAATTTGCATACTGAGATTACAAGAATAATTTAGCTAAAACGGACAGATATCAGATTGGACCAATGTTCCATTTTATCCAGTAGATGTTGATAATAGCCAAGGATGTATTCCTGGCCAAGAGAGCAAGTGTGGGACAAGAAAAGTGGGGTTTAACAGCCTCTTCCATAAAATTGTCAAAGCATCATTCAAATCACTTGAACTTTTAGCACCCACACTTTAATTCTGTGTTATGAGAAGAACAATCTCTTGTCATCTGCTTTGCACTTGCTTTGTGGCAGTTTTCACTCCAGCCTCTTGTAGAGAAGAAAAAAAAGAGGACAGACAGTTCGCGTTCTATAATCTTAATGGTACTCATGACTTAGTAGACGTGTTGTGTACAATGTCAGCCATCTCTCTGGTTTGCTGTATGGTTCCTGCATGGCTCAGAGACCATCCCAGAGCTTTGATTGTTCTTGTTACCTTGTCTGAGCTTTTTGCAGTTTGTCATTTTATTTTTGAGGTGAAATGAGCAGAACTACAGAACACAGGGTGTTTAAACTGTACATGCCTCAGGGATTCATCACAATCACAGGGTGGCAGAAGACTGTTAGTCTTCTGTTTTTTTTTACTTTCCTCAGAATCCTTAACATTCATGTTTTGGGTAGGTTGGTTTGTTTGCTGCTGAACAAACATGTTACATCTATGTTTTCACAGAGCTATTCATCAAAACCCCAAGATCTTATTTATGGGTAGTAATGTTCAACTCATGATACATACAACATTAGGATTTTTGTCCCATAAAAATTAATTTAAATTCATTTATTCATTCATCTCCATCTAATAATTGGATACTGTAAAATACATCTATGCCTCTTTTACAGCTGATTATTTGTTTCATTGCCATAAATTATCATCAACAAACTGTCACCAACATGACAGTTTGATTATTTGTAAGTATGTTAAATAGCATAAGCCACATCTCAGCTGCAACTGCGTTCATTCCTAAATCACCAAGTGACCCACAGAAAACATGAAATTATATGATCTTTGGTTATGCTTGTGATTGCTGTGTATATGTTACGTCCAGCTTTAAGGAGGCAGGTTGTTAAGTGGTGTGTAAGGAGGCATCAAGAAGCCAAATCACCAGTCCATTATGTCTCTTAAGGGCATCTAACTTCATCTAACCTTGGTCTGGAAAGTGAAAAAATAAAGATACATACAGTGAAGCAAGAAATGAAGTTCAGAAACCAGACTGGGAAGTAGAGAGCATGAGGTAACAACTGGGAGACTGAAATAGAAGTAAACTGGAACATAGCCTGAAACTGTGGAGATGAACAGAGAGAGCTTCAATACCTGAAAATGGCAAAGGGCAAGAGGGGAACAAAAAGGAAGCTGAGAAGAAAGTAGCATTGGGTTCTTTCAGAAAGACACTCAGTACCAAGGGACAGAAGAGGAAATAGCCATCAAGTAGAAGAAAACACAGGTAAGGAAAGGAGGAATTAATTTAAAAGGCAGCTGTCTAAAGTCTCTGCACTTAAAAGTGTGAAGGATGACATTTTGTTTTCCAAATAAAACAAATTGAGGAAAAAGTATAGTTCTACAGCATATAAAATCACAGTTTCTTCTTGTGTTCCATTACAGCTTAAGACACAAATCTCACATCTGCTGGCACTGGCTTAGCTAGAAACTACAGAACAAATGCATGTGTAGCTTAGCAGTGTGTTAAGCATTGAGAAAATAGTCTGCAAGTAAACAGTCTGTAAAAGAAAATGGGTAATATTTTCTAAATGGCCTCCAAAGAGAATAACCCATGTTGCAAGCTGCAGAGACAGTGCTTGTTAGATTACAACTTTCTCAGCAAGACCCAATGGGTAGAAGATCTAATTGATAATGTCAAAAAAATTGTTGTCACATCTCTAAACTCAGTAGTTGTTCACAAAGCACCAAAATGTGTGCATCTGGCAAAAGCTCCCTCTGACCCACAAAATCGCCAGTTCAAACATCATGCTTGTGAGAAACAGTTGAGGGCTGGTTTTTAAAGTCTTGTTCCTGTTGCAGGGCTCTCTTCAACTGCAGCTGAGAAAGTTATTGACAAGATTATAAACTCCACATCAGAGAATGCTTCACATTCTGTTTTATGTTTCTCATTAGCTGAATTGATATTCTTGGATAGTATTTTTATCTGTTTAATTAGTAATGAGCACTAGACTGATAACTCCTAAGACTTTGCATCGTTCAGTGCTGCCAGCAAAAAACAAGATTGCTGATTATGAGCTGCCAAATTCCTTTAGCCTTCTTACAGAAGATCCACTCAGCACAACAAATTAATTCATTTTCCTTGCCAATCCAGTCATTGTCCTCTCTACTGAGACTGTCAATAACTGCCAATTGCAATGCTGAAAATTGTGATGTTTTAGGAGGCACTTGGCTTGCTTGCTGGTGGCAAGGGATAAGAAGCAGATTTGACAAAATGACCCGGAATTTGTACCCTACACAACACTGGTAAAATCTTATAACTGGGGAAGATTTCTATGCCTAGATGTTGATCAGAGACACTTAAGATATCTCCAGTAACAGAAAAAAAAAACTATTAAGAAAATAAAAGATTATTTTTAGAGGTCATAACTGTCAGATTAAAATGATAAAATCACTGTCAGAAATTGTGCTTTGTTAAATTTTGGGGTAAAAAGCCAGAAAAGTGAAATCTTCATCTGTGTGAATCATCAACAAAACCAAGATAAGATAGCAAGAAGCAAAAAACAGAAATGCAATAGCACTGAGGCAGAGATTAAAGGTGTGACCCCTTCTAACAGAAGTCTACCTTAGTCTTTCAAAAATTCCGAAGACTGACAATATAGTGGGATAGTGAATGGGAATGGGGTTTTTTTGAAATAGAAATTATTTCAAGTGAAAGAAAAACTTTAAGATTTAAATGGAGGCTGAAATGTGGAAGGAAAAAAAAATCTTCACACAAATATTCTAAGAAAAATGGCATTCAACTTGCACTCACAGTGTCACAGTGTGTTTAAGATTCAGTCATCTGATGGAATTCCCACATCTGTGTTTGAGGATGAAAGGGCAAAAGATGTTTCCAGAGACATCTATGTCTGTTAAGGTGATCCATAGTACATTAGACACTAGAATGGAGTTTGAATAAACTAGTGATTAATAAAATGGAGGTAAATAGGAAACGAGATTGAATGCAATATAGATTTAGAAAGATAGACTTTGCCACACAACGACATAGTATTCTTCAATCAGAGACATGATTCTTTCATGGGAATGAAATATAACACAGTTCCTCAGACTGCTAAAAAGTGGTTGATACAGCTTAAGATGGGAAATTATTAGCCAATTGGAAAATGAGAATGACGAACTGAAAAAGCAGTAGGTAGAAGGAAGACAGCAATGAGCAGTATTGAAAGGAGATATATCTGGTTAAAGTGAAGATTAGTACAAGAGTTTCATATGGATTGGTTCTAGGATACTTTTCTATTTATTCAGCATTTTCATTAATTGTCTTGCCTCAAGAAGCAGGAGTGAACCTATTAGATCTTCTGATGACAAAATGTGGGGAAGAAACTGTCAATATAGAGAATAACTGGGACTCTGTGTAGGAAGTATTATTTTAATAAATCAGATGAAATTCAAAAGTAGAGAGTCACATTGAGTGACTGCTAGGACATAAAAATTTAGAAAAGAGTGTGAGAAATGTTCAGGTTCCTGAGGCAATCACAGTACCTGCCTTAGGAATGTGGGGTAGTTCTTTAACAGAAATGCAACCACAGGACGTTCTGGCAGTAGTGCTATTGATAAAAACAATGGGAAATAAATGTTTGTCAAAGCAGAGAATTTCAGGCAGAAGGGACTGGCATGTTTCAGTGAAATTCGATTTTGCTATCAAATTTCCACCCAGCTTCAGCACTGCTTCAGTCCTTGCTGTCTCAACAGCATTCTGTCTTGGGTAATCTCAGCCACTTCATGATGCTTATAAATGACTTTAGATAAATGGCACATCCAAGCTGCACTCAGTGGTGAGATGATGGCAGCAGCATTTCACTTCCCAGAGCGCAGTCACTAACTGCGTTTTTGATTATGTTTGCTGCAATGGTTGCAGAGTTTTGTTAGCAAGCACATCTAAGTGTTCCTTTCTATTTCCAGTAATTTTCCTTTCTATATATGTAATTAAGTATTTTTGTGGGGGAGGCTTAAAAATTGACACCATTTCCAACATAAAAATTCCAAAACTGTAGCCCAGATTAATAAATCCATGACCTTCTTTGTACCTTTTCAAATGTGCACTTCCATAGTGACTCCTAGACACTCTCTGGGCTGTCTTTCAGAAGGCAGCAGTTTTCTAGATAGCAGCAGTTTCAGTCCCTGTTGGCTGCATTTTTCTTGCATTGGGCACTTTTGCTACTTGCCTAAAAGTAAGCAGAGTATTCTCTCTGAATATTACCTTACAGTAAAACCATTCAAAACTCAGGACTACACTTCAGTGAGAAAGGTCTCGCCCCACCCCAAGCACTTTATACAACAATGGCAGTACAGAACTGAATGGAAAAAAAATACATGGGAGGGAATATTGGCTCTTCCTTACAGAAAAATTTAAATATTTTTCTTTCCCTTTTCTTGAACAATATGAGAACAGAACTAGATGAACTCCTGGGAAGTCTTTGTGCTTACCTATAATTTGAGAGCAGACTCTCAGGCAGTCTGCAAAGCTGCACAAGCCTTTGACGTTCTCTGAAGGAAAAAAAGGATCCTCCTCCCACCTCAAAGCCCTTGGCTGAGTCCCCAGGAGCTGTGGCAGCATTAGTACTGCCAGAGCACATATTTCTCAATCACAGCAAACTCTAAAGCTGTCTTCCCTCCAAGGGATCTGACAGTAATTGTCCAAAAGCAGTGGGTTATCCAGTCTCAAGGGGGTGATCACTTTGGACCCCCAAGCTGTTCAATCAGTGGCTGAGAAGCCAAACAGCAGTTTAATGTGACTTTGTCTTCATCCTCTCAAAAGTACTTCAACATAGTGTTTTGTCAAATCCTGGTTTGATTTTGTTGGTTTAAAAATACTTTATCCAAACTTTGCTAGGCAGCCATAGGCAGTAAGTCTTCCCAACAGCATAGATAATACAAAATAGCACTTGGAATGAACTGCTTCTCATAGCTATACTTGCTAAATTATGTGGCATGCATTGTCAAAGGGGGTCTGGATATTGCACAGGGGAAAAACACATTCTTAACATAAACAGCAAACACTTATGGCCTTAATAAATCAGGTAGCCAGCCTACCCACTTTTGCAATGGTTTATAATTGATTACCATTACAATGCTTAGTAGTTTAGGTTCAGTGCAGATCCCTGAGCTTATCTCTAACTTCTTTTATCTTTGATCTCTGCTAACATGGAGATTATAGAATCTCAGAATCCCAGTTTCAGTGAATGTTGAGACACTTCATCCCTGCAGACTGCTGGTTTCCCAATTCCTTGCTTAACAAAGGCTGAATTTTAGAAATTTAATTGGCCTTTTCCATCTTAAACTCCCTCACACACAATCCATCTCCCTAAAAAGTATTTCATGCTCTGTCCAGATGCTGGATATCAGAAAGGGTTTTCTCTCATGCTGAAGAGGATCTGACAGGGTGCTAGAATATAACTGCTGGTTGGCATTGCCCAGTGCCTAGCAGTGGGAGATGATGTTCACTGTCTCACGTATGCTGCTGTCTCTAATTAACCAAGTATCTGTGGTCCCAAAGCTAAATGTGGGTTCTGCGAGCATCAGCCTGTCATAAAAGTTTTTGTGTCATCTTCAGCACATTGGATCTGGGTTTAAGAAAAACATTTTTCTAATTTCTTATCCTCAGTAGTGTTTCAGTACTTGTCAAGCAAGAAGAGTATTTTATGAGCTGTCATTCTGTTATAGGCATTATTCCGGACAATAGTTCCTCACTCTCTTCTCAGAGAATGAAAACCTTTATGATGGCATCTCTGTTCCCCAGTATCAAGACAATTATGTATACAAAATGTGTTTTTCTTATTTTTGCTAGGATTTTTGCCTGGAAGACAAGTATGCTTTGCTGTTGAACTCCCACCATGCTAATACTGCCAACTTGTTCAAGTCTTAAGAGCCTTTTTTTTGTTACATGCTTGCTTCCTTGCTGTTCCAAATCCTCATAAACTAGCCTTGTTACCTTATTTCATGTGGCAGAGAGAATAGTATGTCAGACCACACCAAACCAATCTGTGGACCTATTCAAAAAGGAACACACAGCCTTACGCACTGCTGTGTAATTACCATATAACTCTACACAGCACGGTGCCATAGCTGTGTACGCACATGCATTATCAAGCTGTAGACAAGTGAGTCAAGACAATCATGTAGGAATTTTCTTGATACAGCAGGCAATGCCAAAACCCCTATCTCTATAAGACATGGTTAAGAATTCATAGTATTCCTTTGAAGAGACTATATTTCATTCTAACAGTTTGTTGTCTTCAATTTTAAAAAAGTAAAACAAGGCTTGTTCTCAGTCTGCAGTCCAAATTTAGCATGAACTTTCATTTTGAGAAACAGCATCTTTTAAAACATCCAGATGAAGAAGAAAAATAACACAGTGCTATTATAAAAATAAACAGCGACAGGAACTAACAGAATATTTTTAATTTTTAACATTGTGCTAGGAACACATCTTACCAAGTGTTTGTAGTCTCTTTGAGCTAAACTGAGCACTGAACAAAGATGTCACAAGTGTAGCTGCACAAGCAATATCAGTAAATTATTCTACCTTTTTCATTCTGAAATACCATGCTCATCAAACCCAAATCTTTCTCCAGATATGTTTTAATTTCATCATTTTTCCCTTGGATTTGGGATTAAATTTCTTATCCAAATGAGGCAAAGCAGGAGCTATTCCCCAAATGACTGTTGAACTGGGACATGGAAGCCACAGGTGCAAGTTCCTGTCTATATCAGACAAAGAATTTCACTGTGGAGCAAGTATTTCATTCACTCCAGTATTGCTATTCTGAGAACCAGCCTTTTTAAGTTTTACACTAAGAAAAAACAAATGTTTCAGTCTCTTGTTCTTTTCCAACATGGAATGAAAACAAATTTCCAAATCTCCCACTTGTTTGTTTTTTCCCCTGAACTTGAATTTTTATTTTTTCAACTAGCTCTATAATCACATGATCCTTCCTGTATTTCACTGACAATCTTACACACGTCATAAACAGAGTTTCCAGCTACAAAATGAATTATTTATATGAAGGGAGTGAATCCCAGAATGTTGCAAGTTTCCTGCATGAATACTTTTGTGCCTCTCGTTTGTCACACACTTCATCCCACTTCAGCCCATTTGGCTCTTGTCAGACTGAGAGCAAAGGCCCCAAGTAGCTGCCCCAATAGGAGCACCTGCTCTTCCCCTTTTCCTCCAGATCCCAGAGGAGGTAAAAATACAACACTGCTATACTAGAAGTCATTTATTACCTATTTTGTATGTATACATCCCTGTGCTTGCAGTCAAGTATGAAGAATTCTTCATTCTTAATAGCCTTGCTCATGGGTAGGATGTTTCTGACACAATAGTCACATCAGCTTGAGCATCATACTATGGGGCTACTGAAACAATAAGTGAAATAACTTTTATATTTCCATCAATAATTAGATGAGAAATGGGTTTTTACAATTTTAATCTAAATTTACTGTTTGTTATTTAAATTCATTCTTTTTCTTAGTCCTGAAAAATTACCTGATTTAGGGTAAGAGGGCTTATGGGTGGTTTCCAGCAGACCCTGAGGTGTCAGTTCTTCATAGCACAGAAAGACCCTGTATCTGATTCTCCCATTTACATTGCAGGATTCTGCTCCAAAACTACAAATCTAGAAGAGTCTTTAGAGAACAGGAAAATGTATGAGCTATGAAAAATGGCCTTAATGAAAAGGAGTGGACCTGCAGACAATAATCTTGAAAGTTAATACCAGTTAGGGAGATACCTCCTTTCAGCAACACTAGGAGCAAAGCAATATCAATTACATGTAGAAGAGAAATAAAAGGATCTGTCAGAAGTGTGTGTGTCCATAATGATGGAAGTCTCAACTCCTGGTGCATATTAGGCCTACCACCTCAATACTCCTTCCCAGCACCAGCCTAGGAGTCCAGGTTTTAGATGTTTCACCAGGAGCTCCACAACATGTTGCCTGCACTGGCCCTGGTGCATCTCCAGAAGCCTTTGAGTGCTTTTTCTTCTTTATCTGGCAGGGAGCAAAGCCTTCTGGGATAATTAGTGCTGCTTCAATTGGGCAGGTAGTGGATGGGAAATAAACAGGTTCAACAGCTCAGGGGACATCCATGTTGCTGTAGGCAGGGAGGCAGTGAAAATAAATATAGCTAAGCAGTTGGAAAAATATTTATTTATTTATGCGCCTTTCCTTTTGAGATGTGAGATGAGGGCCAGCTCCAATATGAACTCCATTTTCTAACTGGTTGCCAACTCTCCAGCCTTTGAATGTGGCATCCTATAGAAGTCCATGGCCAGCTACAGCGGTGACCCATTTGGAAGTGTTTTTCCTTATTGTTACACTGTGAAAGTAGATAATTTGTTACATAAATAATTAATTAGATGTGTATTAATTTAGAACTGCTTGTCTGAATGGTTTGCAAAGCAGCTGTGTGATTTTAGGCAGTCATATGCTGTCAATTAACAATTTACTCTAAGCCAAATCTGCTTAAACTTATTATGTGTATCACACAGTGTGGAATTCCTTCATAGGTTTTACTAATTCTAGCTGTATAATGTTGGCTGCATAGTTCCAAACCGCTAAAGATTAGTAAAAATCCTAGTTAAATTACTGACAGACAGAGGGAACTTCTGACTGCATTCCAGGTATTAATCTGCTAGTGATACTTTCCCTGTTGCTGAGAGGTTGGGAGACCTCATTAAAATCACCAGGTTTTCTTTATGGAAAATTTAATACAAAGAGAGAAACATAAAACTGAATATTCATAAGTTATTATCAATATTTTATTCAGTTAACAGAGGGAGATTTTCATTGCTAGTTAAACAAGCAGCACGGCTTATACTCCCAAGTCTATTTGCTCACACTGTCTTTCCAAAAACAATATGCCCCAAAATTTCAGAGGGCTGATGGCATGAGTTTACAGAATTTGGGAACATTTGAAACCACTCATTTGAAAAATGTGTTTCTTCTTTAAAAGGGATTAATTTAATCCTTTGAAAGTTTTGCAGGGTTTTTGTCAGTGTACTGTGTATCAAAAAAGGAGTTGCACATTTTGATTAATAAGCTAGTAGAACCTTTACCAAATCTTGAAGGGTTGACACTAAACGGTACACTTATTCAAAGACTCTCTTAAAGCAAATTTTTTCTACTCAGTATTTCTAAAAGGGTAATTCTAGAGATGGATAATATGACTGAGCTACACTCTTATAGTTTACATTAGTATTTGCAATACACACTGCAGTCTGGATGGAAGTACACAAGGATCACCATGGACTGTTTTTTGCACAAGTGTTCATTTTCTAAGAATGTCATTGCCTGTCTTAGGCAAAAAAACCCCACCAAGTCCTAACAAAGTCCAAGACACCTTTTGAAACACAAGTTTAGCCACAGTCTCTCCTTTTTCTCTTCTGTCTACCTGCTCTTTCAGAGACATATCAAACTTCTTCAGATGTGGAATTCAGTATTCCTCCTTTCCAGACACATGGAGAAAAAATTCCCATCAGACAAGTATTTTCAAAAACACGAGTAAGAAAATCTCCAGGAAAGTTTAATCAAAATGTCTTGGAGGTACAACTGCCTGCAGACAAACCATTTCACCAAACTTAATCGATGAATAATGAGTATCTGTATCACCCTGATCAATACCTCAGTAGAGTAATTCAGCTGAGTTAAGTGGGCAAAAATTGCTGTTAACATGATGCAAGGGTAAACAAAACTGCCATAAAACTGAGAGGCAAAAATTCTTTAACCTGATAAAAGGAAGTATTTTCTTATACAGAAAATACTTGGAACAGTAAAACTTGCAGTTTTCCTTGGAACAAGATAACATTGACACCAAGAGCTTACAGCAATATAGAGAAATACAGCAATTCAGAGGGTGTGAACATTAGCCAGATTTAAGTTCAAGCTTTAAATGGTTATCATCTAATCTACCAGACTCAGACCAGGATGAAACCTTCCAAATAGCAGATTATTTCATAATTTTCCATAACAGAATGTTCTGCACTTTGTGCAGAATATTTTGGCAATTCAGGACAGTACAGAGAAAACGTAGTAGCTCAGATTAATAACTTGAGTCTGCTTCTTTTAATTTTAAGCAAAAGAAGTAACATTATTATAGTTCACACATTGATATTTCATTTATGTTAGGAAAAATCACAAAGATTCTTTCTGACTTTTTCAAGTCAAAATTCTTGACTTCTTGACTAAAATGAGCATCTCTTACATTGCTTTCCCCCTTTGCCCTTTCTGCCTCACCAATCCTCTACCTGCAAAGCACAGCTGCTTTCTCTCCTTGGATTCCTCAACTAAGTTTTTTGTAGTAAACCAAGCAACCAGTAAAATTAGTAAGATTTTCATAGCCCTTCTTTCACATTTATTCTATTTTTCAGTTTGGCAGATTGCACAGCTAAGAAAAAGGATAAAATGCCAGATGTACAAATCCAAACCATCTCCTTCGAACCTGATTTTACAGCAGAGGGATAGAAGAAGGATTGCTACTCCAAAGCTTTTTATCAACAGAAACTAAAAAGAACATATTAACTTTTGGAAGCTTCTATGGACTTAGATGTGTAGGATTAAGCCTTTGGGCCCAGACTCTCAAAGGTGTTGCAAAGATTCTCAAATGTTGCAAAGCCAACTTTTATTCCTCTGTGATTTCCCAGAGAAAACCTTTGGGATTTCCCAGCCCAAATGCGTTTTCCCAGAAAATAAATAGTGAGTGTAAAGACTTGACCAAAAGAAAAATTTAATCAGTTGAGTAAGTTTCTGCCTAACTCAGCCATGGCTGAAAAGCAGGACTAGGCATAGTCATCTGCCCCTGCACAGGCAAACAGTATCTTGTCACAGATTTCGAACACTTAAATATTGTGTGCCTAGGGAAATACCTTTGAGATCCTGGTTCTCAGTTTTACTGTCCTAGAGGACCTCTCTTTTCTGTTTCCAGTCTTCTATGATATTGCAAGGACAGGACACCCTTCATTTAACCTGACCTCAGCTCATGATGGAGAGTTCCCCTAATCAGGTAGCTCTGTTTTTCTTACTGGGTAGGATGGCAGCATACAGTGGTAGGGCACCGCCTTTCCTTTTTGCAACCCTAAACCCTTGCTCTTGCAGAGCTCCTGCTCCTTGGTGCAAGAGACATGAAATAGTGGAGTCAAGGAGTACTGCAGCTGTAGGGTAATCAACAATTTCCAGCTTTATTTGTCCTGCTGCTGCCTCTGTGTCCCTCCCCAGCTGTGTTTGTCAGGCCCACCATCTTTCTCAGTTCTCCATCACCTCTCACCATTCTCTGTTGCTTTTTTTTCAATGGAAATTCATTTGTAAAATGAAGGCAGTTATATTTATAATGTAGACATGCTTGAATACTTAATTTTTCACTTAATGCTTTTTTCAAGTGAGTCTTACACAGACATGGACTGATAAGATGACAAGTGCTAAAACAATCTGTGAAATGATGCAAGGACTTTTAAGCAAATTACTAAGTGCCTTGGAACAAAGGATATATATATATATATATAATCACAGAAAAACCTTACTCTTTTCATAGAGGATATATCCTTGAAATACTGGTTAATTAGAGCTAAGGGATGGAAGTGCTAGCTTCCCCAAGATTAAAGACAAAACTTAAAATATTCAGAAGGGAATTTGTTTTATATAATATACTACATGCACACTTAAATATTAAAGTTTGATCCTTTAATATTTAACCAATGGACAGTCCACTGAGACATCTCTTTCATTTCCACCGGGGTCCTGGTACAAGCACCAGCTAGTTTTAATAGACATCACACATTTTTAAAAAAATAGGCACAGTTAAGTCACAGTTCAGCTAAGAGCCATGGGGCACAATATGTTGCATGGGTCAAAAGCGCACGTCCTAAAGGAACTAGTGAACTAGAACAGTGTCTTTGTTATTAATCCGGAAATTGCATTTTTAGAACTTATATTGCTGACTATATGTCTCCTTTTTTTTTTTGTTTCTTCCAGTAATATTTTTTCCACATGAACAGAGCAAACATCTCTCTTTGTTCCTTATAAAGATCTTTTAACTGTGGTCCTGTTCCAACTTGGCAATAACAATCCCTTATGCATCTTAACATTAATGTTTATGCAGGCTAGAAATGTTCATGCTTATACTCATACCAGACATCTTTAATACACACTTCCATCTGCCAGTGACCTGCTCATGACCTACTTCCAAAATGCAAGGTAGCTTGGCTAGCTCTATTTCTAGTCCTTCTGAAAAACAATTGTCAGGTCAAATTGTGACAGTTTAAGTGTGATGTCTGATATTGACTGCTGTCCAGCAGGGACTGTAAGCACTGCGTCTGCCGCTTCATTCAGGACCTTTACTATTGACTTGCACTATCATCTTAAGGTTAGTCTTTTATCTCCTAAGCTTCCAGGCAAAGAAATAAGTGGCACTGGAGCAAACTGCTCTACTGCAGCCAAGGGACACTAGTGGCTCAGTGACTTCAGTGCCACAAATTAGCTGACCACTGCACAGTATGTCCAGGATAGCTGTAATAGCTATTAAAGCACATTTACATAGCTCACTTTTAAATATCTTTTCAAGGATATCTCTTTATATGCTTGTCTGTGTGAGTGGTGATGTATACTCTGGAGAGAACAGAAAATCTCATGTTGAAAACCAGTCCTACAATGAGGCAGGAAGGGAAGGGAGATATCAAAAAACTAGCAAACAAACAAACAGCCCTGTCTTCCATAACTGTCCATTATCTTTAAAACATTATTATTTCACTTTTTCCTTTCCCTTTTCATCCTCCAGTCTTCTCAAACCACTGTTTGAATGTGTGTATTTGTGCTTGCCAATCCATTCCAACATTAGAAGCTTTGACATTGTCATTCTACTCATCTACAAACATGAAAGACCTTGGGAATGCCGAGGATCCCCTGCTGATTACTTGCTAGGGTCACTAGTAAAAGGACAGGGAACAGAAACATCTTTACATTCCTGTCTTTCTCTTTTGTAATTTAGTGAATTTTCCTTATAAATAATTTAGATTTTAAAATTGAGGGCTTAGGGAAATACACTATTCAGCTTGGTCTGATTTTGACCTGTTCAAAACATGCAATTTATAATTAGTAAATTCAAAAAATGGGTTTCAAATTAGCTGCATTCTAATTTATGCTGTATGTAACTATAATGGTTGTTATTTATACTGAAGAAAAGCTTGGGTACCTTTCAAGCAGACAGCTGCCCCTCCTGTATTCCTGCTGCATGCAGCAATTGTACAAACCATATTGACTCAGGACTATTGGAAAGGCTGACTGTGCATGATGATTTCTCAGTAAGAAACATTTTTTGCCCAACAACTAATCTACTACTCTTTTAGTGTTATTTGTTCATGTGATCAGCAGTGCTTGTGTTGTAAAACTGCATAAGTTTCAGCAGTAAGACACCAGTTTCAATTTTCTCCCCTTTTTTCACAAAAAAAAAAAAAATTAAAGCTCAGTAACTGCAAAAAAAATAGTTTTCTTACTATATGCACTAGCAGAAACAGTTTAGGTGTGTGACATTACACCATCCTCCATATTTTTTATACTGGGATAAAACTTTATTCTACTTGCCACTTTCCAGGTGAAGTTTCTCACCTGGATTACTGCATGGCTGGAAGCTTTTTTTCCTCTTCATTTGACATGAAAATCTGTTTGAAGAAACCTTTGCTGAAACATATAAATTAGCATCAATTTTTTTTTTTAATCTGGATTCTAGCAAAAGAAAAGTTGAAAACTCCTGCCTTGTTCCACACATGAAAACTTTGTTCAGTGTTGGCTTAGAGAAGCTCAGTCTAGTTCAAAGAGATTAGAAACAATGAATTTTCCCTTTTTATAATGTTAATCCTTCACTAATCTAAACATATTTTAATGCTCCTTGAAGCACAGTATTATTTTCCTAATCCCAAATTTGCCTTGTTGATCCCATCCTTGTTTATTTTTCCCACAAAATTCAATTTATACAAGATCACAGCTGAAGTATTTGCAGTTCAATCTGATAATACATTATTATTACTACATTGAGCATAGCCATAAGGGTTAATAAGGTAAAGACAGGCCTTTTACCCTTTTCTGCCTTTCAAGTGACCATCACTCAGAAAAAGTACTGAAAGGTGAGGTGTTGATGTGATATTTTTACCTACTTGGTCTTCATGAGTATTTATAGATGCTGTACATCTGCCATTTTATATTATCGAGAATGAAAAGCAGTAAACAAAGTGCTATAAGATATTAGTTAAAAAATTTGCTCACACATATGACATCATAAAGAATACACACAAGTTTTCAGAATCATATTTTCTTCCCTTTTTAATTATAGCAGGATATTTCCATGAACACTATTTTAAAACATGTTTTGTTTCATTCAGATGAATAAGGGAGCTTGTTTGCTATTTTTGAGTAGACCTCACTGTCTGAATCAATAATGACAGTAAAAAGAGTCTTAAAACATGTCTGCAGGCTCAAGTAAGATCTCTACAAGTAAATGTTTTCTACAATTGTTTAAACAATTAAGATCTATATTAAATAATAAAGTTAGGTTAATGCTAAGGATTGATTAGTGACTCCTGTTGTTAAAATTTAAAACTTTCAAATGGATTTGTTAAGTGTCGCCCATGGTTGATGCCCCGTAACTCCTGTACCACTCACCAAAACCAATGTGAAGTTCAGCACACTGGCCATGTTTAGCCTTTCTTTTTAATGTGCAGGTTGTGAGCAAAGTGAACATCGTGCAAAGAGCTAAAAGTTTTAGAGAATTCTCTTCAAGTTAACATTTCAATATCCCTTAGCTAAAACTAATTACCTTCTTAGTTGTTAATTCTCCTACTTGCAGACTTCACTCATCTGCCATAAGTAAACTTTATTGTTGCTAAGGGCTTTATGCTCCACAACAATATCTAGGAAAAACAATTAAAATATACACCTATCCTACCCATCTACTCACTCCTACTGTACAGGTCATTTTAGCAGGCAGGATGTTTTGGCAAATTCTGTCATCTTTAGCCTGAGTATAGCCATGCCACATTTAGCCACAGGTGGTTCCCCAGGGGTCAAATGGACAGGAAGCAGATCTGACTTTGGGGTTACTGTGAGCAAGCAGCTACTCAGGCTGCCCATTCATTCATCTGTAGTGAGCAGAAGCAGTATTTACACATCCCAGCCTGCCAGAAACTTGCCTCCAGCCACAGTCTGACTTCCATATGCCTGCGATGCTCCCCCTTTGCCTGTGACAGGTATCAGTGTTGCAACAACATAATACCCAACACCACTTGAAGTCAGACCAGCTGATGGGCAAAAATAAAATGTGACCTAAATGGAGAAATACCCCCTCTCTAACCAGTGGGGACTATCAGCTTTCCCAATGACTTACCACACTGAAATGAACAACGAGACCTCCATGGCTCCCATGGCTTATGGGCAGGGACTGTGAGGTGAATGAGGACATCTCTGGGATCGTTCATTGCTTTATAGGCTGTTATAGCCTGTTTTGTAATTTATTTGCTCTCTAACAGTATCTGTTCGTATCTAGGGAAAGAAATATCCTAGAGGGAGCTACAATACTCTCCCAGGGTTAGTGACAGTGGTAGGGAGGCTCTGGGCTCTCCACAACCTGAAGAGTCAGGGGACATGGGAAAGCAGGCAAAGCAGCAATGAGCCAAGCAGAACCCAGGCAAAAGGATTTTCTCTCTGTGTATCCAGAGAGGCCATGCTCACTAATAGTTATCCCAGCAAAGGCATCAACCATCCAGTACTCAGAGGAAAAAAACCTAGCTGAACCTTGTTAGACCTGGTCAAATTATATTTTGGGGTAAAATAGGTTTAAAGGATTTAGAAATGAAATACATAATTTAAAACAAAAAGGATTTATTATTCAAGCCATTATATAAATGCTAAAAGACTATTTAATGGCTAATATATTAAATCCATTTTTTATGAATAGTCACATAATTTTGATTTATTTTCCTTTTGTCAACTGGTTTAAAAGCCATGCTAAGAAGTATCTTATTAAGTTCATGTCATAAATGGTATTTCTATTTTTTTATTCACAGTTCAGAAAGGTGTCAAAATAAAAATTAAATTAATATTTTTTTTCCATACCTTATGTCTTGGGTTGTGGAATA
>VZRI01007830.1:98527-164097 GCA_013397515.1 Upupa epops | reverse complement strand
GAGAGCGACAGGGTGAGAGAGAGAGAGAATGAATTCAAGAGAGTGAGGGAGTGGGGAGACAGAGAGAGAGAGGGAGAGAGATAGAGAGAGACAGAGTGACGAGAGAGAGACAGAGAATCCGAGACAGAGTCCAGAGAGAGAGGAAGAGAAAGTCCTGACACAGGGGGAAGAGAGAGAGTGAGAGAGCCCCGAGAAGGGGGGAGAGTGAGAATCCAAGACAGAGTCCCGAGAGAGAGGGAGAGAAGACTCCCTACAGGGGGAGAGAGAGAGAGAGAGAGAGAATGAGAATGAGAGAGAGAGAGAATGAATTCGAGAGAGAGAGGGAGGGGGGAGACAGAGAGAGAGAGGGAGAGAGAGAGAGAGAGAGAGTGTCCCGACAGGGAGAGAGAGAGAGTGCTGAGAGGGAGAAAGGGGAGAGAGCAAGTCCCGAGAGCGAGAGAATCCCGATGGGGAGGGAGAGAGAGAGTCCCGAGAAGGAGGGGGGAGAGACAGAGCGAGCGAGCAAGTCCCGAGAGGGAGAGAGGGAGGGAGAGAGAGAGACAGTCAGTCCCGAGAGCGAGAGAAAGAGAGTCCCGAGAGGGGGGCAGAGAGAGAGCGAGCAAGTCGGGAGAGGGAGAAAGAGTCAGTCCCGAGAGCGAGGGAGAGAGATAAAGAGAGAGTCCCGAGAGCGAGAGCGCGCGAGTCTCGAGCGGAGGAGGGGGAGAGAGAGAATCCGAGACAGAGTCCAGAGAGAGAGTCCGAGAGTCCCGAGGGGCAGAGAGAGAGTCCCGAGGAGGAGGGTGTCCCGATAGAGAGAGATAAAGAGAGTCCCAAGAGGGGGAGAGAGAGAGTCTTGGGTTCTGAAGTGTCTGAATCTGCATCTGAGATGGTGTTGCTGCCTGAAGACGAAACACTTCCTAGACAGAGAATCAAGCCTGAGACATCCAGGGAAAGCTAGCATCTGCAAAAGGAGTGAAAAATGAACTTTCCAAAAAGCATTACGATGTGGAGGAAGGGGATAGGTGAATTCCACTGATTAGTGTGCACTCTTTTTCCCCAGAGCTCTCATTTGAAGCCAAAAGCCAATGTGTTAGGTGTCTCCCATTTCTCTCAAGATTGTGTGTAACAGCAGTGTGATTACGTTTGTTTTACTTTGGTTTTGGTTATTTTACTTATTTAGGGATTTTTCCTTTTCTTACTGCTGGTGGGTTTAACAAATTTTTTCCTTTTTAGCAAAATTGCTTCATTGCTGCTGAATTCTCGCCAAGAGCTGGTTGGTGTGCTTGGATTGCAGTCACCAACCCAGAACTGCAGAACTGATTTAGACCTTCATTCTAACCCAGGACAATGTTAAACAGAAGTGGTCACGACACTGACCCCATGGGGACATCCCTTGTGACTGGCTGTCATCTGGATTCAATTCCACTGATCTCTACTCTTTGGGCCCAGCCATGCAGGCTGTGCTTTATCCAGCAGATCATATGCTCATCCAAGCCATGAGCAGACAGTTTTTCCATGACAATTCTATGGGCAACATTGTCAAAGGCTTTGTGGAAACCCAGGTAAACAATATCCACCACCTTCTCTTCATCCATTAGACAGATCATCTTGTCATAGAAGGAGATCACGTTTGTCAAGCAGGACTCACCTTTCATAAACCCATAGTGAGTCTTATCCTCTGGCTATCTTAGCTTGGAACCAAACCCCATGTCCTATCACTAGAGTCCTTTTCCAGCTTTCCTGTAGCCCTTCTTCAGGTACTAGAAGGTCCCCTCAGCACCCACCCTCCAATCAGAACCGCCACAATTCCCTCAGGCTGTCCTCATAGCAGAGGTGCTCCAGCCTTCTCATAACCCCTGTGGTCTCTTCTGGACTCGCTCCAACAGTTCCATGTCATTATTATTTTGAGTACTCCAGAACTGGACACTTACTCCAGATGAGGCTTTACAAGTGCAGAGCAAAGAGAAAGAATCACTTCTCTTGACCAGCTGGTGACGTTGCTTTTGATACAGCTTAGTATACAGTTGGCCTTCTGGGGTGCTCTCAGACATGGTCAGCTCATGCTGAGCTTCTTGCTACCAATACCCTGAAACCTTCTCCTTGGGGCTGCTCTCAATCCATTCTCCACACTGCAGTGTTCATGTTTGGGATTGTCCCAATCCAGGTGCAGGACCTTGCATCTGGACTTGTTGAACCTCATGCAGTTTGCACAGGCCCAGCTCTCCACACCGTCAAGGTTCCTCTGGATGATGTCCTTTCTCTCCCACTTGTCAACCACTCTACACAGCTTTGGGTCACTGGGAAACTTGATGAGGATGACCTCAGTGCAATGCCCATATCACTGACAAATGTTAAACAGAATCAGACCCCTGAGGAACTCCAGTCATAACTGATCTCCAATTGGACATTGAGTCATTGATCACAACTCTTGATCACAACCATGCAGCCAATTCCCTATCCACTGCACAGTAAAAGCCCTGTCTCTGTCTTTTAGAGACAAATATGTAATGTGGGACAGTGTTCAGTGCCTTGTGCAAGTCCAGCTAGATGACTATCAGTTGCTCTACCCTTATCCACCAATGCTGTAATGGGTAATAAAAGCTGTGAGAATGATTCTTCCTTAATAGGGGAAACTATGTTAGCACTGCACTGCCATGTGGTACTGACCATTACACTTTCCAAACTACTAGTTAAAAGACTCAAACCCAAGATGTCAAACTTGTATGCTCCAGTAGAGAGATGATCCTGAAAATATAATTTCAAAACAGTAAGTCTACTTAAAGTAAAATTAGAAAAGATTCCTCTTTAAGAAAGTGAGCACAATAAACATCCTACACTTAAAAGATTTGATAGATTAGTTATTTAAATATTTGCCAACAAATACAAGGTAATCAGATGTTAATTATACTTTCTGAACATTCAAAACTCATGTACATTCAAAACACACTTTTAAACCTTGATCAGAGTATTCTTAATGTGGCTCATCAGAAACATCATTGAAGAGATCTTCAGTACAAAATGAAGATTTAGAGATACAAAGTGAAAGTTTTCTTAGTAAAGGAACACACCATCAAAATCACAACATAATACTATATACAGTACTACACTGCATAATCTAATTCTTATAAACTGAAAGCCCAGTAACACTCTTTTTGTATAAAAAAAGCACACCACCTCCTCCAGAAGTAACATTTAACTAGTGAAACATACTCAGTAATCACTGGGGTTTTTTTTGCAAATTGTCTGTCTGTCAGAAACTTGGGTACCAGACTAATCATGAGATTCAACTGGTACTGGCCTTGGAGAGAGGAACAAGTAACTGCAGAGGGTAAGAAAACTCATTTTACAATCATCTGTAGGAAAGATGTGATACATACAACTGAAGCATATTGGCCAAAATGCTCAGAGTACTCTTAATCTCCCTTCTACTAATACAGGACTTCATGCTCATGAGTGGCACTCACCAGTGGCACTTTCACACAGAAACATACCTCCTCTAAGTGGATGTATGTAAGGGCAAGGCAACGTGTCTACAGTGAATACAGAGAATTCATTCTGCAAAGTGTGGAACATGTTGTTTATGATGTTTGGTAGCCTGGCATACTCAAGTAACAAACTAAACTTTAGTTCAGATTATTCCATTTGCTTTCAATCATCACTATACTTACTTGACAGGCTGGTAACCCCATATCTCTACCATACAATGGAAATGGACCTCTATCTGAGGTTTTTCCTATAAAAGAAAGACATTTCAAATTAGATTATTTTTTACCTCTGCTAGGTGCGTGCATCAGTTGTCCACATACGTACAATTCAGAACACGTCAGCACCAAAGTAAATGTACAATAATTCAGTTGCATGAATAAAAGTAGTTTGTAACAAATTTGCATTTAACATACGCAAACAGCAGCACTTCAACAGCCTGCAATACTTAACTACCCTTCTTACATAACCAGTCGGTAAAAAAACCTACTACAATTTTTGGTTATAAAGTATCACCATACACAAGTTTAAATAAAAAGGGTAAAGGCATAGCTCCACTTCCATTATCAATGAGCAAAGGCAGAGACTCTCTTACACATGAAACAAACTCATGGCTGGTATCTCTCTTAGGTGATGAAAATAAGCAGTAAAATAAAACCAATGAACTCAGAACTGGTGTCATTCTTAGGTGATGAATACACACAGTAAAATAAAACCAACAAAACCACATGAAAAGTAAAAAACTTCCATCCAGAATAACAACAAAACCCACACCAAACTTAAACTATGTCTGAGTCATTCATCTCTATAGTCATCCCTCAAATCCTTCAAAATGCTTTCATTTCATGTACACTGCAACCAGGTACAGAACTCAAGATCCTGTCAGGACAGCAGAACAGACTCCTTCCCCTCCTCTGCCATGGATGCGGTGTTTGCCTCTAGTAGCGCAGGCTGAGTGCAGAGCCTCATGCAGAGTGGCTGTCCTTGATGCTGCTATCTGGGCTTCCAAGACATTAACAATAAACTGTACACTTTCAAGAAAAGTACTTAGTGCTGTATGTGCTGGTCATGCCACCAAGCTGGCGTTTATCAACGTTTATCAATTGATAAACTCAGAAGTTTATCAATCAACACCAAAGAAAGAAATCCTGAATAAAGTCTCTGCTGAACAGTGCCAAGAATCTGAGAGTCATCATGCACATGCACAACAGAAAACACCCAGTGCAGATATCTGCCCTCACTGTGACACCGTTAGTACTAAGCAATACCCCATAACCTCATCATAGCACTCAGTTTTATCCAAAACCAAGTGTTCATGAGCTGTGATACCTTTTGCTTTGAAAATGAACATCATCTTTCCCAGCCAGGCATTCTCTGTGTGCACCACCCAGTCCCTTCCTTACACATCCCCATTTCAGTGATAAACAGCATCATACTACTGCAGCTGCATTTCTGGAATAAGGTTTTCCTTGGCTTTTTCTGATTTTGTCTACTACCATAAATCCTTGAATGTCATTTCCTAAGAGAGAAAACTGAAATTTGCTTATTGTTCATTTCAAAAGCACATCTTGTGTAAGCAGGGAGGAAAAGAAAGTTTGACACTATTGGAACAACATCTCTGCAAGATTATGATCTTAACAAGTGCAGGTAGTATAACAAAAATAGTTTCCCTAAAATATGGCAGTTCTGTTGTAACAAAGGGAAGAAAAAAGTTAGCATTTTTCTGCTGAAGCAATTTGCCTTTAACAACTCTCGGGCAGCAAGCAAATACCTAGCATGCAAAATTGTCTGAAGTAGGATGAATCATGCTGTTCATATTAAACCAGAGTCAGCATTTTCTTTCCATAAAATGAGAATCTTATACCACATGATAAACAACTTTGACTGAAGTATGCAGTATTTCAGACAGCCTTTAAACCAAATATTTGTACAAGAGTCAATTACAGAGGGTAGAAAAATTATGATTTAAATTACGGCTTGTGTAGCAAGCAAGAAATCTTTAAGACAAGAATGCATAAAATCATGGTATTTAAATGTTATCAAAAAGTTTGGCAGGTTCATACTAAAGGAAAAAAGCTGATTAGAGTATTCCAAGCTATACTGAATTTGGTTCGAAGAAATGATCAAGAAAAGTTAAGCATGATGATGTATTATTGCCGAAATATCTATCAAGAATTAAAGCTGGAGCAAACTAGCATTGAACCTGCGATCAAATAGCTATGCTTTTCAGTGAAGGATCTGGAAAATGATACAGGATCAAGTATAAAATGGCATGTTTTGTAGAGTGAATTTTCTGAACACAGTCCCAGCGCAAAGCAATTCAACAGGACTCTCAAACCCACAACACCATCATGGTGTTCAAGGTACACACTTCTAAACAATACCAATCACACAGTACAGAGGCACACACAGAGCCCAAGCTCCTGCTTCTCTCTTGTACTGTGGACACACCCTGCTGGTCCCTTTTGCCTGGCTGGAACACTGTGCTAGCAGCATGAACTTCAATGGGTATTGTGGAAGAATGGGCGAGACAAAGCAAGCTGTTCTGATACCAGAGGATACCTATGGCACTGCTCTTGAGAGAAGGGGAAGAACCACTCCATCAACAGACCCCGAGGCCATTACTGAAAACACACCACAAAGATTTCCCAGCATCTGCTGTCTATCAGAATCACAGGATGGTTTCATTATCATCGCAACAGAAAAGTAGAAATGTAGAGACTCCAAACTTTCTGTTGTAGCTAACACACCCCAGATGCTCCACTCTTAACACTATGCTATTCCCACTATTTAAAGTGTTGGAAGCAAACACACAATGTTTACTTACCAACAGATAGAAAAACAACTTAGCAACTATTCCACAGAGTGAGCCAGTGAGTCAAGTACTTGAAAGGTGGGGACAGTCAACTTTTAGAAGATGACACTTCCTCACTGATTTAATTAACAGGGATGACCCATACATACCTGAACTGTGCATGGACAGTCTCTGGCATCCAGTAAAGTTCAACCACATAGCCAAATACATCAAAGCAGAAGCTTACTGGTGGTTTTTAGCCTATCAAATACCTTCTGAAACATTCAGATTCTCTACAGGTAAGTGACCAGAGATGACAATAAATGCAAATCTGACTCAAGTACCAGTGTGTACGAGCACTTAAACTTCAAAAACACACTGTCAGCCAAGCAGACTTTGTGTGTTATATGCTCTGCCTCTCCATGTTCCAACAAAAGGGTCTTATCTCAGTCATTGCTCACTACAAAGATGGCAATAGTATTACTTCATTATAGCTGGAAATTCAGAAACATTACTGTTGAGCATTAAGGGGATTTGAATTTTCTCATGTTATTTGTAAATAGGAGAGGGATATGCAAATATCATTAAATGACTAAACCCTAATTAAGTATTTGCATTTGCAGAATGGTGTAAACATGTCTGTAAGGTAGTATACAGACATACCAGCTGGGAAGGTAAAGTAATGCCCAAGTGAAAGTAATTTCCTCTTCAGAACCGATTTTAATTTCATAAAATACTCCTGAAAAGTGAAGAAACTTCAGTAAGTTCTCTCAACCCCCACATTTATAATCAGACTTGTGCAGGAGGACTTCCTACACAAAGTTTATGGGAATGATCAGCTTCTTCATCACCTCCATCATGTACCTCCTCACATTTCACAAGTTATAAGCTGTCCTTTTAGAAGCAAAACCTATGACCTGCTCACAAATTAGCATTGTAAATGTTTCTTCAGTCTTGTCTTCCAAGAAGATTTGAATGAAAGCAATAGACATTTAAAACTAATTCAGTTGATTGTGTTCAGAAATCTTTTCTCCACACAGATCAACTCACAACTAATTTGAATCGTTTCACAACTAGGACTGAGTTTAAGTTTCGTGTATTTTCATCAACAAAAGCTTTAATGACCTAATCGCTACCTAACAGACTCAAAGCCCAAGGATTACAGAGTTGAAAGAAATCTAGCCAAGGAAATCCCACTAAGCATTCTGAACCACAAAAAATTCCTAACTTCATAAACATAAAACGTTCACACAATCTGCACCAAACATTAATAAGCATTTAGTAAACAACTGTTTTTCTCACGCAATGGCTTGTCTAAATGCAACATGCTCACAACTTAATATAGTTTCTTAATGGCACACAAGGAATTGTATTCTACAATAAATCTATCTATGTAACAGCTGTGCAGCCTAAATACTCTTAAGACAGAATGAACTGAAACAAGATGCAAAGCAATAGTGAGCTGAAAACAGCACTGCATTAACTCAGTCATGGACTGCCTCAGCGAATGTGCTATAAATGCCTGCCAGTAGTAAACTGGGCTTTTCCCACTGCTCCTAGATAATGTTCAGTTTATGAGAGGATGACAGAACTCTGCAAAAAATTACTTCAATTCCCACTGAATTAACCCTTGACAGACTAAAGATCTTTTTATGCATTTCAAAGAATTTATTTGATCGACAATATGGAAAGCACCAACACTTTAATGGAGCAGTTTATTGTCCAACTAGGATACCGCAGTGACCACAGCTGGCAGCTGCTTGGTTTGTCAGACACAAAGAATGTCTGCCCTACTCATAGAAAATCATCTTCCAGTAAATCCTGAAGCAAGTTTTTACCTTTCTTAATCACAATTTCACCACCAGTAACAGTTACAACAGACAGCTGAGCTAAAAGTCAGTTTATACAAAACACTACTGATACCTTGAGCAATTGTTTATAGTTTAAGTTATTAAAAATTATGTTGGTACATCTGCCTAGAAATCAGTTTTATGCTGCTCCTCCACATCCAGTGTCATTAACTACAGATTAACTGCACATTAGAATAACTTTTCATACGCAGATCCAATGTAAGAAGGAATGCTGCAAATGTTATATTGACAAGTGCATACAAAAGATGCAAGAAAAACATTAAAACCACATTTTTCTACAACTCTTAATATCACCTTCCAGCTTCTCATACAGTATGAAGAATACATACTTTACAGAATAGCATCCTCGCTGCCTTCAGTACAGCTCCAGTCTTTTCTTTCCTGAAATTTTGCTGGTGTTAAAAATCCTTACTCAGCAATTATTCAGTGTAATGCTTTAGCTAAAGAAAAGTTTGAGGCCTTCCTTTCTAAGTTGTTTATTGCCTGCAGATTGTCAAGGTTTGTTTTTTTTTTTGGGTTCTCCCTTTGAGTCTGATGCTTTGGATGGGAGGACTTGGTTGAGGTATGGTTGGGGTCTCTGATCCACAGTGTTGGTGGTGAGCCAGTTGGGACACATGGGACTCTGGGGCTCCAGACATGAGGACCCCCCAAAGGCTATGCCATGGCTACAGCCACTACATTCAGTATGGTGACAAAAATATGTTGGATTAAAACACAAACCCAGCCCCGCTCATAGGACTTGCTGTGCTGCATTCTTAGAGATGGGACTGACTAACACACATCTAGACATTTCCCACACTACCAGAGAATCATTCTTCTTCTTCTCATGCTATACAGGGCTACTCATGAATAGAGGTTGTCATCATTTTAGTATTTGTCTTATACCTACAATCTCTCTGGTAGTTTAAAAGTATATGATATCCATGTATACATTGTGAATACATCTAAAACATTACATGCACTTTTCAGAGAACCAAAAAGGTTGGAAGAGGCCTCCAAGATGTTCAAGTCCAACCATCAACTCAGCCCTACTCCGCCCACTAAACTCTGTCCCCCTGGGCCACATCTACACGTTATTTGAACACCTCCAGGGATGGCAATTCTACCACCTTGGTGAGCAGTCTGTCAGGGAAGAAATTGTTCCTGATGTCCAACCTAGACCTCCCTAGCAAAACTTGAAGCCATTTCCTTCTCATTCTACTGCTAGTGACTTGGGAGACTGATCCCAAACTCTCTACACCCTCCTTGCAGGTAGAAGTCAAGAGCAAAAAGGTCTCCTCCTCAGCCTCCTTTTCTCCAGACTAAACAACCTCAGTTCTCCCAGTCCCTTTTCATCAAACATGTCCTCCAAGCCCTTCACCAGCTTTGTTGCCCTTCTCTGGACCCACTCCAGCACCTCAATGACCCCCCCCCTGCACTGAGAAACCCAAAAGTGAACACAACACTCAAGATGAGGCCTCATTAGTGCTGAGTACAGGGGAGTGATCACCTCTTTAGTCCTGCTGGTCACACTATTTCTGATGCAGGCCAGGATGCTGTTGGCCTTCTTGCCACCTGAGCACACTGATGGTTCATGTTCAAGCAGTGTCAATAAGCACTCACAAATCCCTTTCCACCCAGCAGTTCTCCAGCCACCCTTCCCCTAGTCTGCAGCATTTCATGGAGTTGTTGTGGCCCAAATGCAGGGCCTGGCGCTTGGCCTTGTTAAATCTCATACAGCTCACCTTGGCCTATTGACCCAGTCTGTCCAGGTCCCTCTGCAGGGCTTTTCTACCCTCAAGCAGATACACATACCTACCCACTTATGTGTCATCTGCAAACTTGCTTAGGGTGCCTTCAATCTCCTCATCCAGATCATTGATAAAGATGTTGAGCAAGACTGGCCTCAATATGGAGCTGTGAGGAAGAGCCCATGACTGGTCACCAATTCAACTGTACTCCACCCAACACAACTCTGGGCTCAGTCTTACAATAGATCGACCTTTTCTTATAATACTTGTAACCAAAACTCATAAAAACAAACAAGAGATCAGGAGAAACATAATTTGATGAAAGCGTTAAAAACAAATTGTTTCTTAGTATCTTCTCAACAACTGTTTAGTGGCTAACATGAGCCAAGCCGTGCTGCTGGTTACACTGAGGATGTTTAACAAGCCAGTGCTGACAAGTGCAGCTGCTAGACTTGTAGCAGCCTCCACCTGTTCATCCCCAACCAAATTATTCACTTGGCTATGAACAATCAAACAGCAACACAGGAAAATGCCTGTGAACAGGAAACAGCAACAGGGAAAGTAAGATTAGTAGTAAACTATAGGATCTCTACAGAGATCAGTGATTAGTAGGTCCCCAGTATTAATTACCTTTCTTGTCTAGTCCTCCTCCAATAATAGACTTCCCACCTCAGCCCAGTCTTCTGACTGTAAGCAGATCCCCAATCAATATCTCTTAAAGACTTGTAAATTTGTGCATATTCTCTCACCTTCTAACAGAGCAGTCAAATTTAGATAAAATAGGTTGTATGCAAACTCATAAATGTTGAGCTTTAAGATTAGTAAGTAATTCATACCTAACAAAATCATGTTACTGAAAAACTTTCTATTTCAGTAACAGACCTTAACCAGAACTGCATGCCCAAGTGATGACGAATTTTGTTGATTTGTTTTAGGGTGGGTTGGTTTTAATACTATGGGATTTCCCCCCTATTACTTTCTTCGGTAAAAATTTTCACAGACCATAATCCTAAAGAGCAAATCTTAATAATCTGCAAGAAGTAAAAGATAATGATCTTGACTGAGACCTAAAAGAGTTAACAGTCCAGTCTCAGGTCTTCCAGAAGCCTCCGAGAATCTTTCATGCCATAAATGCTTATTTGTAAGAGCATTATACTTCTGCTATCTAAATTTATTATTCAGAAAAAGAACAGCTTTTTATATTTCTAAGTTACAAACTATAGTATTTTTGAAGCTAGAATTACATGGAATCAACTTCCCATTTTAAATGATGCAATTTGGAAATGATGACAGCAAATACAGAATTATGGTTTCTGGTGACTTTTGGATAGGATCATAAGGGAAAAAGCCCCATATTTTCTCATCGTGCTTTTCAAACATTAGAAAAGTTCAGAAGTTCCTTCACACTTACACAGTTGTATGGGCATTTGCAGATGTCTTTCACTGTAAGGATTCTACTGATTGAACTGTCCAGGCAATAAATCTCAGAGTGCATTTATTGAGATGTTAAACACAAAAGTCAAGGCATTTCTCACAACTTCTTCAATACAGTATTTCAAAAAGAAATAATGTCAGTGTGTGAAGTGGTATTAAAGAAACCTGCTTCCTGAAGACCTGCCTATGACACTTTCATCCCACTGATTTGTAAGTACTTTTAAGAAAAGATGAAATATTTTGTTATTTTTCAGAGCACTGCAGCTATCTTGAGCTATAAAAACAATTCAGCAATGCACTTACGGGCTTTAAATACCTAGGAGATAAGGTGGACTAAATTCTACATTATATTTGGTTTGACCAGATGAACCTGTAATTTATATGCTCATGTCAAATTGAGAACGTTTCTACTCGATCCACGGTGGATCAATGAATGCTCCTGAGTACTACTCCTGTCCCTCCCCTTCCTAAGCTTCTGCTGTGCTAAATAACAAATCAAGTGTTTGCAAGGGTAAAGGGGACTGAAGTTTCTGACAGGATGATACATACAAATAACCAGAGGAAAGAGGAAAAGAGGGAGTAAAAATCCCTTAAATGAAGAAAAGAATGCTCTTCTCCTACCCCAAGCATGTGGGGGCAAGCATCTACAAAGCAAATAATTCCCCAATAGCTGTTTAGTCTATTTAGTTTCAGTTCTTCACTACTGTGTCTACCCTGGGCTAACCTTACCATAAATAATTTTACCACTCTGTTAATTCATTAATGTGTGCTATGCAGAGACAGAACACCCAGTGTGAAAAACATACTGAAAATTATCACAATCGAAGTACACTAAAGGTAGGTAAAATACCTGGAAGACGCTAACAAAGTCAGCAGGCACATGAATACATTCCACCTTGATAATAAGATGGCATTTTATCACATGCAACTACCCACCCCATATATATTTAGAAAGTATCCAAGTGTCTTTCATTATCTATTAAAACATTCCTCCCTCTCCATCTTTCTCATCTCATACCCAAAACATAGTTAAAATAGTTACATTTAGGGTAGTTAAACAACTAAAATATTCAACCAACCAATAAAGTTGCTTGTTAAAACAAACTTTAAAAGCATCCCTTGTTCTCCTGGTGTGGAATCTATCCCAGTTCACACTACCTTTTAGGTTATCAAAGCCATTTAATATCATTGAGTCCAACCATTAATCCAATTGTCCCAAGCCCACTACTAAACTCCCTAAGCTGCAGCTCTACACAACTTTTAACAACATCCAGAGAGGGCAATTCAACTCCCTCCTGGGGGGCCTGTTCCAAGGCCTGAAAACCCATTCAATAAAGAATTTTTTCCTAGTGTCTAACATAAACTTTCCTTGGCACAACTTCAGGCCATTTTCTCTTGTCCTACTGCTCACCACTTCTGAGCAGAGACCAATCTCCACCTCTCTACAACCTCCTCCCCGCCCCCAGGTCTCTTCTTGTCAAGCAGCTTTCCAGCTGCGCTCCCCACAAGCCAGTACCATTGCACTGTGTTCTCATGACCCAAGTGCAGGGCCTGGCACTTGGTCTTGCTGAAGTTCATACAATGGGCCTCAGCCCACTGTTCCACACAACAAGTGTCTCAGTAGGAAGAGACCTCAAGAGGTCATCAAGTTCAACCTGTCTAGAACACTCTGTAGAGCTTTTCTACCCTTGAAGAGATCAACACATCTGCTCAAATTGGTGTCATCTGCAAATTTACTGAGGGTGCACTCAAACCCGTCATGCAAATCTTCAATAAAGATAATAAACAGGAGTGGCCCCAGTACTGAGTCCTGAGGTCACCACTTGTGACTAGTTGTCAAGTGGATTTAACTCGGGTCTAAGCACAAAAATTAATCTACTTCTATCAGTGACTTTAGACTTAAGAATGTTCTTGATGTTCAAAGTTAAGAGGACTTGCTAACTGGAAATGAAACACTCCATACATACTCTATACCTGTTTCAGATTAAAAAAAGTACATCAAATGAAAATGTAGCTACTTTCCTTGCTATCTACAGATCCTGTCACCATGCAAGATTTATTAATCCTCATTAAACTTGAAAAGCTAGCTCTACCAACAGAAAAAAACATCTCCCTCACGCATTCTTTATACAAACACAGGTTCAATCAGGCCAAGAGTTTAGAACCATCTTGTGTACAAGTTGTAAACACATACAATGACACTCTGTTGTATGAAATTTTCAACAGTTTTCATTTAGACGACTTCTGTAACTTATTGAGGCCTCACACATCACAGGCAATGCAGCCACCAAACCCGTACACCAACAGACGTTTGCCAATCTGCTATTTGAAAACTGTGCTCTCCATACTAGCAGTAACTGCTAGATTGACAAAACAAACACCCTCACCCCCCAATACCAAACCAAAGAAAATCCAACCCCAAAAATCCAATAGATGCTACAACAGGTTTCAGAAGAAAACAAAACAGTATGTTGTTTTCACAGTATTACCACTTAAAGTGAACAATTTCAGCAAGCACTGCAGAGTAAGCAAATTATCTACTAAAACAGGAAGAAAAATCCTCACCAGAGGATTACTAAAAGTAGCCACCTCTTGTATAAGACTGAAACTAACCAGTCACATGCACTACATGCAAACACACCCAGACAAAAGAAGCTGCAGAAAAAACAACCCCAACCTACAAAAAAGATCTCATCTAATGAATACAAAGAACCTAAAGCACTAAGGGCCTAAAAGGGCTGCCTTTGTTTCAGAACTAACCCAGTACTTGCACAGTAAGTAACTTTACACTGTATACAAACTGACAACAATCCTACCAAGCCCCAAAACATTGAAGCTAACTGCTCACTTAAGTAAGCAGTGCAGTTACCAGTACAAGTAAATTGGTACTGAAATAACCCAGAGGATGAACTTTTCACTATCCACAACAAAACATTCAAAAAATGTAGCTCCCTCTAAAGCATTTCCTCATCTGTAGACACTCCACAACTCCACTGTATATGAAAACACTGATAGTAATAAATAAAGCACTGACAGAGCACCTGAAGGAAGAATGCTGCTTTCTTAAGTTATATTCAAAACGCACTTGCCCAAAAATCTAACAAAACAAATGAACAAACAAACCCCAAAACAATAAACATTGCAAAGGAAAGCCTATAATCAACGTTTATTTTGGGTGGTGAGACGTGGTATTTACTAATACAGAAGAAAAAAGACTTCATAAGAGATCATAATGGTCATAGGAACATGACTGAAGAAATATTAATCATCACAGAATCATTAAGGTTGGATGGATAGATGATGGCAAAGCAGTAAACGTGGTCTATTTTGACTTCAGTAAAGCATGTGACACAGTCTCCCACAGCATCCTCACAGCCAAACTGAGGAATTATGATCTGGATGATTGGCTAGTGAGTAGAACTGTGCAGGACAGAAGTCAGAGAGCAGGTCAGTGGGATGGAGTCCAGTTGGAAGCCTGTATCTAGTGGAGTCCCCCAAGGGTCAATACTGGTATCAGTACTATTCAATATATTCATCTATGACCTGGATGAGGGATTACAGTGCACTATCAGCAAGTTTGCTGATGACACAGAAGAGGGTTGTGAGGAGCGGCTAACAGACCAGAGGGCCAGGCTGCCATCTGGCAAGACCTGGACAGGCTGGAAAGTTGGCAGGGAGGAACTGAATTAAATTCAGCAAGGGCAGTGTAGAGTCTGGCATCTGGGCAAGTAGATAGTATAGGTTGGGGACTGACGTGCTAGAGAGCACTGTAGTAGAAAGGGACCAGGAAGTCCTGGTGAACAGCAGGACATCTGTGAGCCAGCAATGTGCCTTTGTGGCCAAGAAGGCTAGTGACATCCTGGGGTGGATTATAAGGGGAATGGGTTAGTAGGTCAAGAGAGGTTCTCTCCCTCTACTCACAGTATCACAGTAATGATAAGGTTGGAAAAGACCTTAAAGACCATCCAGTCCAACCTAAATCCAAANACTCCAGGTGCAGTCTAAACAATGTCAAATACAGGGGGAGAATAACCTCTGAAAAAAGCAAACCTGTGCACTGCGACTGTGAATAAAGCCTCACTGGCCCCACTAGATCTCAGGGAGCAGAGCCTTGGGCCCGGGTATCCCTCGCACCCAGAGTGCTCCTTGGGGATCCACACCTCAGGGAGACCCTTCACAGCGGCCTGGGCGGCCCTGATGAGAACACATCTGGAATATTGTGTCCAGTTCTGGGCCCCTCAGTTCACAACTGCTTGAAAGAGTCCAGTGCAGATGCACAAAGATGATGAAGAAAGTAGAGCATCTCCTGGACGAGGAAAGGCTGAAGGAGCTGGGTCTCTTTAGCTCAGAAAAAAGGAAAATGAGGGGTGACCTCATTTAATGTTTATAAATATGGAAAAGTCAGGTTTCAGGGGGAAGGAGTCAGGCTCTTCTCAGTGTCATCCAATGACAAAACAAGGAGCAACAGGCACAAAATGGAAAAGGTTCCACATAAACATGAGAAGAAACTTCTTCACGATGAGGATGGCAGAACCGGAAGAGGCTGCTCAGGGGGTGGGTTTTGGAGTCTCCTTCCCAGGAGACATTTAAAACCTGCCTGGATCCAGGTGATCCTGCTATGGCAAGAGAATTGGACTGGATGATCCTTTAGGTCCCCCCTTCCAATCCCTAACATTCTGTGATTCTGGAAGAATAATCACATGTTTTCCTATTGCAAAGGCAAGCAAGACGTAAAAACAATAGCTAATATTCTGCACTTTTACATCAGCAAAGGTCTATAAAACCTGTCTCTAGAATTATTTTTAAAATTAAAATTTACAATTAATTTTTAATATATATAAACCAAGATATTCTCAAATATTAACACTGTTCATTTACTTAGCCTTAAATAATTCAGATCCCTGGAAGAAAGCTCGTTTTGTACAATATTTAAAATAAGAAAACAGAATTAATAAAACAATTTATTCCTCTGATTCCTAGACTTAAATAATGAAGTCTCCAAACCAGAATTTTATTAATAAGGGATTAGATAGGTTAATGAAAATTCTTCGCAACCTGAGTTTGTAGAAAGGTATCTTTTTACACTGTAAACTGTAAGAGTACACTATAGACGGGACTCATTTTTGTAAAGGAAATGCCTTAATGTGATAAAATACTTACACCAAAAGACGTTTCTTTACAAGTATTTAAAGAAACAATTATTCATCACTAATTAATCACTAAGAATAAAAGCCATGTACCAGACTAGGTTTTACAATGCAACTGTAAACAGGGATGGACACTGAGTATGGTGATGACACCATGACTGAAACCTCACCCCTAGATTTACGCGTTTTTTAAAAACAGCAACAAAAAAATCATCTAATTGACAGTTTAAATGTGTTATGGGAAATCCTGAGCCTGTGGGCAGAGTGAAACAATCGAAGACAGGTCATTGACCTGAAGCAGAATCAACTTCAAGTAAGGAATCAAAGATGCCTTTTTATTCAGTCAAGTGCAAGAATCACAGATGGACCTCAGATTATCTAGCCCCAGCCTCCCTGACGTAGGCAGGGACAGCTCTCACCAGACCAGGTTGCCCAGACCCCCATCCAACCTCAATTTGAATGGTTCCATGGATAGAGCAGAAAGTGCCTCAGCACTTTCATAGGGAGGATTTTTTTTCCTAAAATCTAATCTAAATCTTCCCTTTTTTAGCTTGACAGCAACCATCCCCCTTGTCCTGTCATTACAGCCCCCCTCCAGCTCTTCTGCAGCCCCCTTCAGGTAGTGGAAAACTGCTACAAGATCCCCCCCCAAAGCCTTCCCTAACCTGAGCAGCCACAATTCACTCCAGCCCTCTGAACATCTGTGTGGCTTCCTCTGGACTCGCTCCAACAGTTTCATGTCCTTCTTATACTGCACACCCCATAGCTGGATGCAGTTCTCCAGGTGAGGTCTCACAAGAGCATTGTAGAAGAGGAGAATCATCTCCTTTGTCCTGCTGGTAATGCTGCTTTTGATCCAGCCCAGGACACAGCTGGCGTTCTGGACTTCCCTCACACGTTCAGTTTCTTGTCTACTACCACCTCCCCAGACACTCTCCTCGGGGCTGCTCTCAATCCATTCACCACACAGCAAGTATTTGTGCTTGGGTTTGCCCCAGCCCAGATGTAGGACTTGTTGAACCTCATGCAGTTTGCACAGGCCCAGTTCTCCAGCCTATCAAGGTCCCTCTGGATGGCCTTCCTTCCCTCCTGCATGTTGACCACCCCACACAGCTTGAGGCACTGGGAAACTTGCTGAGGGTGACCTTGATGCAACTATGTCACTGACAAAAGACGTTAAACAGCACCTGACGCAGAACAGACTCTCGAGGAGCTCTAGTCATAACTGATGTCCACTTAAGACATTGAGCTGTTAATCACAACTCTCTGAGTGTGAGCATCCAGCCAATTCCTTATCCACCAAGATGTCTACCTGTCAAACTCACATCATAAAATTCAGCCATAAAGGATGTGAAGCCCTGCACCTGGGACATCCTAATCCCTTGCAGTGCTATGGACTGGAGATGTCTGCTGAGAAGGACTGCCCTGTTGAGGCTGCACCTTGAGTACTGGGGGCAGTTTTGGGCACCACAGTGTAGGAAAGCTATTGAAGCACTGGAGAGGAGGCAGAAAAGGCCAGCTGGGCTACTAAGGGGTCTTAAGAACAGGTCTGATGGGAAGAGGATGAGGGAGTTTGGGCTATTCATCCTACAGAAGAGAAGGCTGAGGGGAGATCTCACTGCTCTCTACAACTACCTGAAGGAAGGCTGAAGTGAGGTGAGTGTTGGCTTCTTCTCCCTAGTGACTAGTGATAGAACAAGAGAAAATAGGGTCAAGCTGTGCCTGGGGAGATTCAGATTGGATCTTAGGAAAAACATCTTCCCAAAAAGAGAGGGGAGGCCTTGGCATAGGCTGCCCATGGAGGAGGTGGAGGCATGGAAAGGGTTCAAAAAACAGGCAGACAGGAGATTGTTTAGTGGTTCAGGGTTGCAGGATGGGCAGTTGCACGTGATTGTCTTGAAGGCCTTTTCCAACCTTCATGGTTCTGTGGGTGCTGATCTGGAAAAACAAGCTGCATGTGAGACAGCAAGTGGACAGGAATGAGCGTTCACCTCTGCTCAGTACTCCTTATACTCTATCTAAAATCTATTTTGAAAACCACAAATCTATTTTGAAACCTCCAAACAATCAAAACCCCCTACCAAAACCTAAGAACAAACAAAACAACCCCACATCAAACCAAACTAAGCTAGAACAGGAACATCCCCCCTCTGCTTTCACAGGCCCCATAGTGATGCAGCACTACTTTTAGTTGGGAAAACATCCATTCCAGAATCCTGGATTCTGCAGTCCCACAAGTGGCAATTTTCCCTGCAACTTCCTATTCCTCAGGTCAAATCCTTTCTGCTCATTCAACTTCCTTTACTCAGCTTCCTTTCTTTCTCCCCCCACAGCAGGGCAATGGCTTTATATATCTGGTTTTGTCATGGCTTCTTTTCATCTATTATTCCCCCCTCATTCCCCCCACCCCCCCTCCCCCACTCNNCCCCCCCCCCCCCCCCATAAAAATGTAAGCACAACAAACAAATTGAAGCTTCCACATCCAACTGAGTCCATTCCATTAATTATTGTTTACATACTGGCTCTGCAAAAATGTTCACCCACTTCAAACATACACACACTATGCACTCCGTACCATCTTTGCTTCTCTGCCCATGTGAACACTCTGCAATACATGGTCTCGGCAGTGAGTTGTGTGATTTTTGCAGTGCTGTATGGAACAGTCAATTATACTCATTGACGACCCAACTGTTCTGCTCTGAGCAGAACAGTTCATCTGAAGAAAGGTAACAAAAAGGATTAAGATTGCTACTGAAATGTCTGTCCTTTTTTTTTTTTTTTTGATTCAATTAACACACAGTAAAGTAAAACATGAATCACTAGGATTTTCACCCTATGAGGCTACAGTTGTACCTTAACACTCCTGCTTGTGCGTTTACCTTAATTCACGTGTTGGTTCTAAGAGAAAAAGTAAAACTGATTTAAATTGCTGCACGTTTACTTTTAGGGTTGTATTCACTAAGTTTATTTTAAGAACTGCTTTGGAAGCAACTGATATTTTATGCAGTGAACTGCTATTTTCCCAGATGAATAGAATATCCATTCTTTGGCTCATAGTTTCCATGACACTAAAAACAAAACATCGGCACCGATTCAGTGTTTGATGGTAAATGCAGCTGCAGCTCACAGCAGCTCCTCGTGTACCTCAGCCTGCCCTAGCTGAACAGAGGCACTTTATTTCCCCAACCCAACTGCATTGTTTGACAGAGAAGCTTTCTTGCCAAACTCAAACACTTCAAACCCTGCTGGTGTTCTGCTTTTAAATGAAAAGTTATTCTGTTCTGCAAGTAATGATACTAATGTAAGTTTCCCAAATCACTGAACAAAGGACAGAACCAGAAACGAAACTTCGGTAACGGTAGTAATTGCACCCACAGTTAAGAAATCTTTGGGCAAAGAATTTTCAACTTTGATCCCTGCTTCAATTCCAAATCACCTGCTTCAAGTGAGAAAAATAATCAAGTAAAATATTGAAGAAAGTATATGACAAGGTCCACTTTAAAACTGATAAACTGAGGAAAAAAAAAAAAATCACATGGCAATTGAGAGACAAGAAGCAGCACTCAGCTTTCACTGCTGTTTCCCTCCTGAACTTGGAACAAAGATACCACAAGAGACAGTATGCTACCTCAGGGGAAGATGCCAGGCTACTAGCTAATAATTTAATCCTGACCCGTAATACCTAGCTTTTCATCTTTTTTGAAATTCAGTTTATGTATGTGGTCACTCGCTTTTTCACACTGGGTCAACCCACCAGTGTTACACACACCCTGAACTATTTACATCAGTTTCATTCAAAAAGCCACATTGAAAACAGAGTCTAAACAATACTCCACATGATCAGAAGCATTGCTAGGCACTCATTCGGTAAAGCAATAAGGCACATATGTTCTTACACATCACTGAAACTATACACTGAGGAGTATGCTAGTGGGCTGCAGGCTGATTAGAGAGAAATCTGTCCAAGGAGGCCATTGTGATCTATGGAGTAGTCAAAATTGATCTATGGAGTAGTCTAAATATGTAGTAGTCAAAATTTCTAAAAATACTGAAAAAGCAACATGTCCCTAACAAACAACTTATCATTCAACACAAGTGCTACTGCAAGATAGAAACTAATTTCTCTAAATTATACAGCCTGAAATTCCTTTCAGGTTTTGCTGTAAAATACAGTAATAATACACCCTCTCAAGCAACGGAACACCATACCCACATATTTAAAGATAAGAAGGGAGACATAAATATTCACGTTTAATTACTGAAATATTACGAAAATAACTTTACAAGGCAAGTTTGAAATGGAGGGGAGTTGGTGGCACACGTTCAGCATTCACAGGGTACTGCAACCCGTCCTGCCTCTGCTGTGACTAAGAATTGTAGTGCTCCACACCCTGCCCAACTGCTGCTGTACTGAGAGCTCCCCCTCCTGTTTTCATGTGGCTCTAATCATGCAAAGATTAAACTACCCACACAGCAATCAAACATACGGCATTGCCAGAAATGTCTACGTCATTATAAAAACAATCCACTGGGAAATAGAACTTAAAGGCATTTACTTAGAGCAAAATGAAAAAAAAGATCTCCCAACTACAAACATGCAACAACATTTGTTAATAAATCATTAGTAAAGCAAAACTTTTTCAATCATTGCTCTTTATACCCAAACTCCTGACTTCAACTTGAGATTCAGCAGACTACTCAGGATCAAAGAGTGTTCCAGCAGCTTACCGTCAGAGGCCAGTGGGGTTTGCTTTCAAGTGCTACTCCTAATAAATTTCTGTTGATGGCCTTTCTACCGACAACCTGCTGAACTTTTATAACCGTCCTTACACTAAGCCATTAACAACACTAGATACATGCAGGCCACTACAGATTACAAAATCAGAAATAAAGTAAGCCTGCTTTTGCAGGAGCTGAATATAAACCACGCACACATATAACAAAACCTTCGTTCAGGGGGATTGGACTAGATGATCTTTGGAGGTCCTTTCCAACTCCTAACATTCTGTGATTCTTGCCCATGGAGCACAATCCATGCTGCACCACTGCAACATCTAAGAACATTCCATGTTATTTTGCAAATACAGTCCTGTGAAAGCTCCTTCTTGGGTCAGTAAATGTTGATCCAGGACATAAGTGTTATCTCCAAAACTTCTGTTTTATTAAGACTATGCTGAAGTTTTGACTCTTACCTTCCTTCTGAGACAAGAAGTACAGAAAGTGGTAAAAATCATTAGCTTCTCTTAAGAGTTCCTGGAAAGAATCTCCTTATCTACACACATAAATTCCTGAAGTTTATTGCAATGCTGCCACACACTTCCCTGTCCTAATGTTTCCCAAACAGTGGACAATAAAGCAGCAAGACCCACTAGCTGACTGACCTAACTAGATACGAAGTTGTTCTTTCTCTACTTCAAATACAGAGCAAGTTGTTTAAAATGTTTGAGGCATTTCATGTGTTTTCCTGAGACCAACCTTTGGCAACTGCAGTAGCAAGCAAATGACTGAACATAGTAAGCATGCTCCTAAATCCATAGTAGTCCCCACCTGGCTGTGATTATCACATACACAACCTGGTATGCAGGGGGAAAATCAACCCACAGAACCTTGTCAAAGTATAATATGCAGTATAAGGACCTGAAAGACGGAGCCTGTTAGCATCTTAAATTAACACAGATTCTTTCCAGGTCAATAGTTAGTAAACGTCTTTATTGCCCTTTTTTTCCAAAGGGGATCTATTTTTTTTCCTCTGTTTACTTTATGTAACTTTAAATAATGATCAGGGATGCTGAATTAGGATGTCAACATACTAGGTCAGCAATAGGGAGGGCTGTATCTATTCTAACCACAACCAGTACCCTTATTCAACTACAGACTGTGTCTTCTTCAAACAAACAGGTACTTGCCTCAACAGCTCATTAAAAAAATTAATTCATATCCACATGAGAGTGGTTCAAAGAAGAAAAATATTATGGGAATTGTCTTGGATAAAGTAAGTCAAGCTTTGCAGGCAGCAAAGCTCTCAACTGATTTTGAGTACAGCTTCAACAAAAGTGCACAGGACTACTGAAGCCATCTCATGTTTCTCATGTCACAGTATTTGAAATCCTAAATATGGATTTATGGCCCTGAGCCTTCCAACAGCTACATATGTGCTTAATGGGATTATGTGTGTTTAGAGTCTCTTAGATGTAGAAGTATTTGTAAAATTAGGACTTACCTTGGGTGTGCAGATCATTCAGTAGGATCTGTTAGATTCATACTGATTTTCGTAACACTTTTGGACACTTTCCATTAAACAGCAACCACTGAAGTAAACAAATTAAACTATTCCAGCAGTGTTTTACTTCCTTATATTAGAAAAGGCTTGTAAGAATGTTTTTTTTTCTGAAAGGAAACCCAGTACCAGAGAATTAACAAACCACCAGAATTCAGAGGTCATTGTGCTTCTGATAATAGAAAGCCATTTTCATTACATAAAATGAGAGATTTTTTTCAAACAGTCTTTTCCACACTATTCACTCTTTAATTCTAGAACTGAATTACTTTAAGAAGTGAAACCACTTCAGGTGTTATTTGAAAAATCTTGCATGTGTATCCACAAGTAACACCACTTCACCTGGGGTTCAGCATCCCCAAAGCAGTTCAGGCACAAACACACACAGACCAACAGTGATTCCCCACTCCCCCAAATATGACCCATCCTTTGTTTACTACTTTGTAATTATTTTTTTAAAGGTTTTGTTTTGGGTTGATTTTTTTTTTTCAATTACAGACAGGAAATAAAAAGAAACGCAACTCTTTTATGTAAAGTAAATCCATCTGGATGTTTGCTGCGTTCTATATTATAAACTTATGATCCCCAACCAGAATGAGTTATAGTGAAGCTGCGGGCAAAATTGTCTCCATATACCACAATCCATTATCCCTGTCAAGTTAATGTTCCATGTTGAGCCATATGGCATGGGTAGACACTCAACAAAGGAAATTCCTTAAACTTGTTATAATCAGCACTTACAATCATCCAAAAAACCTGACATAAACAGCTTTATTGTGCTTTGTGCGTTTCAGTTGAGATCCCTGACAAAAAGAGGAAGCTTCAGGAAAAATAAAGGAGGTAGGAGTGAAGCTGCAATAATCAAAAGGGAGTGGGTAAACAGAGGGAGACTGTGCCTTGCACAATTACACAAGATTCTTTCTGCAGTAAAGCCCAAGCCTTCCGATATTGATGCACTGTGCTGGATGGAAACAAGGAAAAAAAACCCCAAATCACCTAAACCCCCTACACTGATATCTCATCTTCAATGCAAATAAGAAACCTTACAGTTTCCAAGTGCCTGACTCATGGAAAGCATTCTTAATTTAAAAAGAAATTGAATAATTTTTTGTTTTACTGACATTGGGGAGATGGTTTGCTTTCAGTTATTGTATAATTAGCAAGAATTTAGCAGTCCCGCATTACCAACACCAGCACAGAATTGAAATATCTGTCTGCATTAAGTGTAGGTCACAGATGAATTAAGGGCTCCCAGAAGCCTCTGCTACCTAGCACAACCCATCACATCAAGCCTAAGTCAAGGTACAAGCAGAGCAGAACTTCTTTCCAGCCCCTGCAGTGACAACAATAAAACGCTGAGAAAACACACTATCAAATACTGAACTCAGCATCAATTTCTGTTAATTACAGCCTTGTCAGCAACATGATTATTCAAACAGCTCATGCAAATGTTAATGAGTCCTTATTTGCATATTTATTTTTTCCTTTGTTGAAATGTCATTGATTATTACATTCTACAATGATGAATGCTGCTGATGATGTGCTCTGATATGTAATTAGTCATTAAGCGGAATGAATAGATCAATTATGAAAAAGGAGTGAGATTAAGAAATATCAAACAAGACCGCCCAATGTAACTATAGAATTTTTTTTAAAGGAGCTAAAATCATTTCTTGGCATTTAAAGTGCAACATCAGTAGTTTTCAATAAACAAACTACTACTACTCAGAGGTTAAATAAGATCTTCCACATGCTCTGCTACTCGGGTAATCCAATTACAACAGTGGAGCACTTCTGTAAAATAGTCAGAAATCAGCAGGAACAAGAAGATGCGGAGGTTTGGCTTCTGCATCCCCCATCCTTCCTGGAGTTTTTAAAAAAATAAGATGTCCCAGAGGTGATCACAAGCACAGGACAGACTTTCTGATCTTTTAGCAGGAACGAGAACAGCATTTGCTGTGTTTGCAGCAGCCCCACTTTGTCTGCAAGGCAAAGACAGGCCTTGTGCTGCCTCTGCAACTGCCTGCTCACGGTCTGCAACCAGCGCCTGTTATTTGCAGATGAAGGAGAAACAGGAGAGAAGAGGAAAGGAAAAAAAAAAACCCTAGTAAAAAAACCCCACATTACTGCAGACCAGATGGGCACATTCCACATGACCAAACCAATCAATCACATCGGTGGGGCGCAGGTGCAACACAGCCGTGTAGCAACACACCATTTCACAGTCTATCGGGCACAAACACATGGTCACCAATCAATGGCCCCCCCAGGACCCGGGGGGGGAGGCTCTCTCGAGCCTTACTGGTCCATGCCTGATGACTTCATAATCACACATCATTTCATTCACTGGAGGATACAAACCAGCATTCTAATAACTTTCCCCTGAAACCAGTCATGTTGTGCATATTAACAGAGTGCCGGGTAATGCTTGAGCACCGGCTCCTCGTTGTGATCCAAGCCAAGCCTGCAAGAAGGAAATAACCTGAAGCTAAGAACTTCTGCCCAAGGAAGGAAAGTCATCTCAGACACAGATCAATGGCAACATAATTCATTTTGCCAAAGTAAACTGTGCATGATGTTTGCACATTTTACAATGCAACCCTTGAACAATAGCAAACGGGCAGAGATACAGGACAAAGCAGGATAAAAATCAATGTGAGAACGTGACTAAGTAATTAGTGGTATGTTAAGACAAAATTCTGAGACTACCAAGGCAACCAGGAACAGAAAAACACCGAAAAGTTAATAACTCTGTTTAAAATTATCTGTATGTTTGCCAATACCCTCAGTGAAATGTTATTTTTTTTTCTCTTAAAGCACCACAAATGAGTTTTAAAATGAGCAGGTAAAGCTATCCATGATACAATCACACTAAAACTTGAGTCGGAGCATTACAGTCCAAAAAATACCAATTACTAATGGTAATTTATGCTTGTGATACTTAGGACTTTGAATATCATAAACATTATGGGCATAAGGACATGGAGACATTTTAGCCAGGGCTTATCATGCTATACTGGGTGATAAACTTCAGTATTTGCACTATGAAATAGATGCGCTGGAAACTAATGTGACAAGGAGTGAGTCTTAACTTGAAATTATGTTATGCATAAAAGTCATAGGGTCATTTGTCTAAAAATGAAGTGAGTTGCAACTGAAATATAAAGGATTAAAGCTATTAATAAGCAGTTTTCACATTCAGAATGTTTAAGCATTGATAGGTAGGACTCCACCATTTGATACCAAAGCAACGAGGTTATAATTTTACTTTGCTTTTCTTAATTTGATCATGATTTTTCTCATTTGAAGAGAAGACACCTCTGAATTATACAGTAAAATCGGGCAATTTTAGCATCTACAGAACCACCTCAGCTTTGCTTTTACTTTGAGAAACTAGTGGAGTTGGCCTGATAGAGCGAATAGCTGTTAGGGTGCTCTCCAAAGCAGGACACGGGTGCAAGCTGGAACATTGGAGGTTCCAGAAGGAACTTCTTCACAGTGAGGGTAATGGAATATTAGAACAGGCTGCCCAGGAGTTGTGGAGTCTCGTCCTTTGGAGATGTTCAAGACCCATCTGGATATGTTCCTGTGCAAATTGGTCCAGGTGATCCTGCTGTGGCAGGATTAGATTGGATGATCTTTTGAGGTCCCTTCCGCTACCTAATGATTCTATGTTGCTTTGGGTCAATAGCAATTCCTCCCTATAGCCTACCATCAAGTAGGCTATAAAAAAAGGACATAATTCAGCTTTTTAATATAAGGCGGGGTTTGGGGGGTGTGGTGTGTGCAGAAATCATGTTAGAAGCAGAAAGCACTTCTTTTTTTAATAATTAGAGTGATTTGTGTGTCTGTAGGCCCTTTTACCTGCTTTCCTCAACCTCTTCCCTTCCTTATCTCTAAAGATCTCAGGAAATATTATTTGTCTTTTCACTGAGCCAAAGCTGAGTCTTGTAATCAAAAACAAGTTGTCAGACCATATTGTTAGACAGAGGACACAGAAGGGTTAAAGAACTAACGCTAGCAGTATCAAAGGAACAGTCACATCCTTTGGCTGAATTATGTTGACCAGCAGCAGATGAGGAAGTGCTCTCCCTTATTAGAATGAAGAAATCATTAATCAATAAATCATTAAATTCAGGGTCTGAAACAGTTCTATTCTGAGCACTTATAGAATGTTAATTACTGGAGTATCTGAAGAACCTACCGTGTTAACATTGGAATATCTTCTTTAATAAGATCAAGTTTCAGATTACATTCAGCTTCTTTTATTTTGAAAGCTCTTGAAAAGAAAGGAAAAACGTCATATAATGAATTAACTAACTACTAAGATTATTCACACTTAATATGCAACAGAGGGAAAGCTGATGGCTACTGCTATAGACTTGACATCTCTTCAGAGGCAAAACCCTAACAGCTGGTAACATTCACAATGGAAAGGGCTGGGAGGAGTTGGACAATGGAGTTTTCTTTTTCAACAAAAAAGAAAAAGCTTCAGTAGAACTCACCCTTACCTGAAGCACAAAGCAAGAGACAAGGAGACAAGACTTTGTGCCAGGCTGAGCACCTGCCTTTCCTATGCTAAAATTAAGTGAGCAAAGCCAAGGATCCTGGTGGGAGGGACACCCCAGATATTAACTATCCCCTGGTCCTCAGACAGAACTGAGCCTTTTGTCTCACTGACAATGGTGGAAATGGAGTGGGGTTTTCTTTGCTTGTGACATAATTAAGCCTAAAAAGAAGCTAAGAAGCTCAACACAAGGAAGCATGGACACTAAAGGGTAATATTTAGCAGAGAAACTTCAAAGGAGAAGATATTCCAAGATGGCAAAGGGTGGTACTGCTAGTGAGGAAGGGGTTTGGTACAGATAGAGCACAAAACACACCAGAGACAAATTTTAGTGAACTTTTGGAAACAATTTTCAAAAGAGCCCATGGCACAGGTATCAGGGATCCTATTGTTATAAAATAATATGATCTGTAAGGACACCAAAACAACAATAGCAGGCTCTAATCACAGAACCATTAAGGCTGGAAGAGACCTGCAAGATCACCCAGTCGGACTGTTGGCCCAACCCTGCCCTGCCCACTAAACCCTGTCCCTCAGGGCCACATCTACTCATTTTTTTAACCCCTCCAGGGACAGTAACATCCCCCTCTCTTCAGGCAGCCTGTTCCAACCCCTGATCACTCTATCTGTGAAGAAATTTCTCCTGATGTCCAACTTAATCTTCCCTGGCACAACTTGAGGCCATAATCAGTTTGCCCCAATCACTGGAGGCATGACAACAATATCACAAATTTTAACCCATTAATAATAAAATAGCTAACTCCTGTAACATACCCTACAACAAAAGGACTCCAGCAAAGATTGCCTTATACTACAATTCTTACTCCTAAAACATATAAGCAAAGTTATCAGTAAAACATTACATAGAACTCAAAAGTTTATAGTGTGTCTACTAATAAAAATTATTTTGTATGGAATACTTTTTATTTATTAATTCCCTAAAAATTAGACAAGCACCAATGTTTAGGTTGAACTAGATGATCTTTAACGTTCCTTGCGAGCTGGTTTCTATGAATCAATGTTTGGAAAGAGGGAAACAGAAGTCAAGAAACAAAACAAGTTATAAAGAAAAACAACAAAATCTCATTTTGTCAGTGGAGTGTTAAATGGCTAGGAGGTTAACCTGAAATGGATTTCTTCAGTAAGTACTCAGAGTATCACAAATACAGCACGATCAGCATTCACAATAAACAGAGGTAAAAGTGCTTCAGATCTTATAGCAGTTGATGGCTAAGACTGAAAGAGTTTAATGATTCCTTGAGTAAAAATGGTGACTTCTTCCAAGTCATCAGTGATAGGACAAGAGGAAATGGCTTCAAGTTGTGCCAGGGGAGGGTTAAGTTGGACACCAGGAAAAATTTCTTCCTGACAGGGTGGTCAGGAATTGGAACAGGCTGCCCAGTGAGGGGGTACTGTCCCTGGAAGGTTTCTAAACACTGAGTAGATATGGTTCTGGGGGACACAGTTTAGAGGGCAGAGTGCGGTTGGGTTGATGGCTAGACTAGGAGACCTTGTAGGTCTCTTCCACACGTAATGATTCCATGAAATGTGACAGTCAACGTAAATGTTACCCTAACAAAACTCAGCAATTTGCTTGCAAGAAGCACGTGTTTCTCAATATTTGAAAGCTTCAGAAGTGCACCACACTAAATTGCAACACAGCTCAAACAAGGTTTATGCTTCCCTCAGTAAGGACAGTTCTTTTAAGCACACAAATGCAAAGAATCTCTAACACAGCTGAGAAGATTCGTTACCTATTGGCACAGCATAGAAAACAAGCTGAACTGAACGATTCAAAATTACTGCTTAACTGGCCCTTTTTATGTAATCATCCATAGATCGATGTTCCTCAGCTTTACCCAGGGTCAACAAAAACAATCCTTTCACTCTCTGCCTAACTCAGTTCCTTATGATAGCTGTTAGCATTGAGCTGCCTGAGTGCCATTCAGCCTTCGGAGAGATTATTAAAAAAAACAAAAGCGTTAGGCCTTGGACAGCCCTAACTGGCCTTGACTTCACAATAAGCTGTTTACAAGGAATCATACTATGCTCTCAGCCATTAAATAAAGTTTTCATTCTAACAGAATTGTTTTCAATGCGTCCCAGACTGTAGGTATTTAAGAATTTCCAGTTACAAAACTGCAACTGTAAAAAAGCTAACAAACACAACATTTTAAAATGAGAAATTAAAAAAAACCACACAACAGGAAAGGGACAAAGAATTTATCATCCATCACTAAAGAGCTCATTGCAGAGAATAAAGAGAATTATACTGAGGATGAGGGTTGGGGTTTTCAGTCTTAAAGAAGACAGCAGGATTGTTTTGGAGGTTTGGGGTTTTTTTACATTATCTACTCAAGTGTATTCTTAAGGATTGATAACTTTTATATTCTTAGCAGAAAAGATTTTTAAGTTATAAGATAGAATATCTACACTACTTAGAGCTATTTTATGTTTAAAAGCTGTTCCTGACAGAAAAAGTATTTCTGCAAGATGGACTGTTATTATACAAATAATAAAATTAATATCTTCGGGGATAAAAAAGTCTGTGGAAATTTTTTTTTAGTTTTGTCTTCCAAAACAGAAAACAAATGAGCACCTCTCCCATAACGCTTACTGAAGCAAATATTTGAATCACAAGGTTAGAAGAGACCCACAAGATCATAAAGTCTAGCCACCAGTCCAGCCCCATCCTGTCCACTAAACCAACTTTTCAAGTGACAATTCACGGTTTTTTTTAACCCCTCCAGGGATAGGGCAACTCCAATCCCTCCTTGGGTTCACATCCAATCCAACACCCCACACCCTACACTCCGCACAACTTAAGGCCATTTGAGAGAAGATACTGACCCTCACCTCTCTAAACCTTCTATAAAGATAGCTGTAAAGTACAGTAAGGCCTCCCTTCAGCCTCCTTTTCTCCAGACTGAACAAGCCCAGCTCCCTCAGCACCAGACCTGTTCTTCAGGCCCTTCACCAGCTTCACTGCCCTCTTCAGCATCTCAATGCCCTTCTTGTATTGTGCTGTCCAAACCAAAACAATCGGTGCTTAATGTTTTAAACAACTGAATTTAAACAGTGTGTAACTGGGTATTAAGTTTACCTGCAATAAATGTTGCTATATTCAAAAAGCTTAAATTCCATTAAAATGTTTACATATTTGTAAAACACTCTTTATAGGGTGGTCCCCTATACTCCCCATAGAAAATATATGGATCCCTAAAAAGGAGGCAGCTGACCAGTTCAGTATCTTGAAACTTCAGGTTTTGTTTCTGGGTGCCACTAAACCCGTTTTACAGGCCAATACAAGACAAGAATGTCTCCAAGGAAAGAGACAATCAGGAAAACTATGAAATGCATTAGATACATTGGTTTATTAGAAATAAGGCAGAGGGAGAGAAGATAAAACAAGGAAATATTTTGGACAGTATCCTGTAATTACAATCAGTTCAAATGGTTTTGGCAACAATTTAAACTAAAAAAACCAAACTGAAACAACCCACCACAAAAAACCTTCAAACAAAATTTTCAAGTTCTATTGTCTTTCTAAAACCTCAGCTAGCACAGTCTTTCTAGTTTGGGTCAGTACTGTCCCCTGCTGTATTTATACAATATCACCCTGTTTGATATTGTGGTGGTTTGGCCCTGCCTGGGGCCAGGTGCACATCAAAGCTGCTCTGTCACTCCCTCTTCTTAGAATGACAAGAGAAAGAAAAAAATAGGAGAGCCTGGCAGGTAACAAAAACGGTTTAAATAAAGCAGAATAAAGCAGAACAAGCAAATAACGTGCAGGGAAGCAATGGCAAAAAATACGATTATTCTCTCCTTCATAACAGCAGAAGGAGTTTAGCTGCTGTTTTAAGAAGGGCCTTGATATACAACAGAGGTTTCTCCAGTGGAGAAATGCCACCAACAAATGTCCCCCTCTTCCTTCTTTCCCCTCACTCTTATATCTGTTATATAGTCTGGAATATCCCTTTGGACAGTCTGAGATAGGTGGCCCAGCCCAGCCCTGGTATTGTGTGAGCCCAGCACAGCAGTAGCCAAAACTCTGGTGGGTTCTTAACACCCCTGCAGCTACCACCACACACAGCACCAAGAGATTTGTTACAGGGAGGACCAACTCCATCCCAGCTAAACCATACACGGTTACATACAAGTCAAAATAAAATGTGAACAAGTTCGGATTTCTAACTTGGTCACAGCAGAGTAAGCTCAGAGAATATTCAAGCTCTACTTGAATAGAACATCCTTAAGGAGACAGAACCACCCCAGAGGCTTTCACAGGCAGAAACTCTTTAGGCAAAGTGATTCATCAAGTGTGTCAAGATGACTGTGACATCTAAAGATTCTTGCCCTAAGCAGCATGGTACATACTAAAAAGGATGAAGTGTTCTTAAAACCATCCATGCACAGCTCACAAGCTTCAGAAATGTTTTAAATAACAAAATATTAGACACTAAAATGTGCGTACGAATTTGGTTCTCGCAGGGCAAAACTACAAAGTTGTGCTTCAGCATATCTGCCCCCAAAAGAGAAATAAGCAAATTTTTACTCATTTTACATTCAAATTCACTCAGTCTAACCAAAGGATGTTTTAACATCTGGTGCATATTCTTTCCTCCAATGTAACTAAGGCCTACCCTTGCAGGTTTGTTTAGAAGTTGGCCACAACAAATGCTTATTTTTTCACTTACCTAGAATCATAGAACCATAAAGGTTGGAAGGGAACTACAAGATCGTCCAGTCTAACTGTGAACCCAACCCCACCCTGCCCACTAAACCCTGTACCCCAGGGCCCCATCTACTCATTTTTTTGACCCCTCTAGGGATGCCAGATTGACCCCTGGACAGCCTGTTCCAACCCTAACCACTCTGTTAGGAAATAATTTTTTCCAGATATCTAAACCTCCCCCTGCACAATTTGAGGCCATTTCCTCTTGTTTTATCAGTAGTGACGTGGATCCACCTGTCTAAGCCCTGTGCCACGAGCTTCTCTAGAAGGCTGTGGGACCTTGTCAAATGCTCAGCTAAAGTCTGGGTAAAGAACATCTACAGCCTTCCCCCCATCCACTGGGTGGGCCACCTGGTCATAGAAGGAGATCAGGTTGCTCAAGCAAGCCCTGCCCTTCATAAACCCCTGATCTGTCTTGTGCCTGGTGTACGAGCAAACTCAGAGTTAATAGAGCTCCATAATCTTCCCTGGCACTGAGGTCAGGCCAATAGGCCTATAGTTGCCCACATCTTCCTTGCACCCCTTCTTGTGGGCAGTTATCATATTAGCAGCCTCCAGTCATCTGGGACCTCCCCTGTTAGCCAGGAGTGTTGATAAGAGTGGAGAGTGGCTAGGCAGGCTTCTACACCAGTTCCTTCAGCACTCTCAGATGGATTCCATCTGGCCCCAGAGAATTGTGAGTGTCCAGGTGGCAGGGCTGGTCATTAACTGCTTCTTACTGGATTGTGGAAACTGTCTCCTGCTCTGCATCCTTGCCTTTCAGCCCAGAAGGCTGAATACCCAGAGAAAAACTAGACTGGTCATTAGAAGACTGAGGCAAAGGCAGCAGTAAGTACTGCATCTTCATCCGTAGTGATGATGTTCTCCTCCATTACACAGTAAGAGGTGAATGTTCAACCAGACTCTCTTTGCTATTTTCCTATAACTGTTTTTATTGTCCTTTAATCCATTCACCACAGCTTCTAGCTCTTCCAACTGTGTCAGAGAACAAATTACTACACCTCCACTGCAACATGAGAACAGTTTTGATCTTTCAAATCTAATGAACAGTGATCTAACTTGTGATGGAAAATCTTTACTGTACTGCATAGCTCCCCAGTTCAGAATCTCCACTTAAAGAGCCCTTAAAAGATACCGATTTTGAATGTGTAAATGTGTCACAAATGAGTGAAGTCCCACAGTGGAACAGAAGACAGACCCGCTCTGCCATGGTATCCCATAAACACCACTGGCCAGTAACAGGGGTGCAGAGAAAGATCCACAAAAAACCCCAGTGACTAGAACAGTCAAGTGTTACAGCAAATCACTGTACTACTATAAGGAGCAACAATGCATAATCAGGTATATAATTTGGTTTTCTTTATATTTAAGGTGAAGGAAACAAACAGATCCAAATCAACAAAGAGCAATACACCTGCACAGCACTACAAAAAAATTGCCTTTCCTGAAGCAGTTAAAAAAGGCAACAGACCAAGGAAGACAGGCAAGGCAGGTAAAAACAGGACAAATCCCAATGTGAAGGTGAGTGTAGCCTGATGGGTGAGCTCAGGTGGAACAGTGTACAGATCAACATGGAGGCAGTCGAGGGACAAAAACACAGCTACAGTAAAACTACACAGATTTGAGGGTGGGTGATTCTGCTGATGATTTTAGCGCAAATTAATGTTTACATTATTTTCTATTGCTGAAGTTTCAGCATTATTTGAAGGAAAAGGCCTGGACCACCACCACATTAACTGTGCTGCTTTAACAATCAAGAAAGCAAAGTAAAAGTAGCATCAGGGAAACAGGATGTGGTTAGAAGAGCAAGGGTAACTTTAAGAACATACCTTGCGTTCAAGAACAGCTCTGCAACTGATTACCCAGGGAATAACAATGCGTTGGAACACAGGTTAAAAGGAGAAAAAAATGTTCCTAGGGCCTGGATAACATTTTCTCCCAATGAATCACCGCCTTTCAATCTGGTGTTTTATTTCACATCTGTTTACTGGCATTTGCACTATGTCTCTATCATGAGACTGAGCAGTGTCTGTGCTGGGGGAAGTGGGGGAGGCACACACTGCAGAAACTTGGGAGGAGAACAGTCAACAGGGAAGTTTGCTTCCTTCCTACTGCAGAATGTCAACCAAGCATTAAAAAGCCAGCTAGAGTCACTTCTAGACATTTGTGCTCCCAATTTTCTTTTATGTAGGCAAAATGAGAGCAATTCACACAAAGTTGTCTGTATCAATACACTAGTTGAAAGGGGTGTTTAAAGGCAATTTGGTCTAACAATCTAAAAATCACTGAATCTCTTTGGGTCAAATAAACCCTTAAGATCAAGTTGGACTGTCCACCCAGCCCTGTCAGATCACCCCTAAACACCTCAACACCACATCTCTGCCTTTGGAATACCTCCAGGCAGCCTGTTCCGATGTTTGATAACCCTTTCAGCGAAGGCATTCTTCCTAACATCCAGCCTAAATTTCTCAGCTGCTCCTCAGAGGATTTGTGCCCCAGACTCTCCACAATGCTCTCTACACTTCACTTGTTTTTTCTGTAGCAAGAGACTGAGAACTAAACACAATATTTGAGTGCTTAGTACAGGGGCATGATCACCTCCCTGCTCCTGCTGGCAACACTATTTCTGATGCAGGCCAGGATGCTGTTTGCCTTCTTGGCTACCTGGGCAGACTGCTGGCTTATGTTCAGCTGCTGTCAATCAATACCCCCCCAGGTCCTTTTTTCCCATATGGCTTTCCAAGCACTCATCCCCAAGGCAGTAGCTTACCATGGGGTTGTTGTGACCCAACTGCAGGATCTAGCACCTGTCCTTGTAGAACTTAATACAATTAACCTTGGCCCATTGATCAGGCTTCCCCTGCATAGTCTCCCTACCCTTCAGCAGACTGACACACTCACTCAGCTTGGTGTCATCTGCAAACTGACTGATTGTACACACAATCCCCTCATATAAAAATATTAAACAGAACAGGCCCCAATACTGAACCCTAGGGACAATCACTTGTGACCAAACACCAGCCAGATTAAGCTCCAAGCCCCACCACATTTTGGACTCAGCCACCCAGCCTGTTTGTTATCCAGTGCAGCCTGTACTTATCCTAGCCCTGCGCCGTAAGTTTCTGAAGGAAGATGCTGTGGAAGAAAGTGTAAAAGGGTTTACTAAGGTCCAGGTAAGATAGTGTCCGCAGCCTCTTCCCCCATCCACTAGGTGGGATGTCTTGTTGTATAAGGAGGTCCAGTTAAGTCAGACAGGATCTGCCATTTGTCCTGGATGTGCTGTGTGATGGCACTCAAGATGACCTGCTTCATAATCTACCCTGGCACCAAGGTCAGACTGACAGACCTGTAGATCTCACAATCCTCTTTCCACTCCTTCTTGTAGATGGGTGTCACATTAGCCAATTCCCAGTCTACCAGAACCTCCCTGTTTAGCCGCGATAGTTGGTAAATGGACACTGGCTTGGTGATCATTCCCACCAGCAACATCAGCACCCTTGGGTAGATCCCACCTGGCCTCATATGCTTGTACACATCTGTGCACAACAGATCAATGATCATATAATTTTCAATTATTGGGGCTCCATTTTGCTCCCCCAACCTGGTCTTCCAATTCAGGGGTTTGTGCACTCAGAACAACCAGCATTGCTGGCTAAGGCTGAGACAAAGTATGCATTTAATAGCTCAGCCTTGTCCTTGGTTAACAGATTTCCCCACACATCTAGTAGAAGACAAAGATACTCCTTAGCTCTCCTTTCAACAATATATTTATTGTGTATAAGTAAGTAGGGCAACTGCCCTGCATAATGGAGAAACACACGGGCTTTTTTTCTTCTGCTAGCAAATCACTTTCCTCTTCGTAGCTTGCAGTAGCGCCACTGAATCAATGAAACCCAAGAGTCTTTGTCTTCTAACCCCTCTCACTTCACTCCCTGTTCCAAAATATTAAGAAACTGAACACACCAAAGTTGTTGGGTTTTTTTACCATCTGCTTTTGGAACCACATTTCCAGGAAGATACATTTCTAATGTAACAGCCAAACTTTCAATGAGATAATGAATCTACACTTATCTGGACAAAAACATTCAGTACAACGGTACACAGGGCTTAGTGCCAGGTAGCTCTCAAACAAAGGAACAACATCATGCAGTTGTTTGGCTCTTAAGCCTGAAATTGGTGTAAAACATGCAATATTCATACATTGTCATTGATGAATAAAGGCAGCAAACAAAAAAATTACAAGGCTATTAAGGCATGCAGCAGAAAGACAAGCTCATCAATGCTTCTTCATCCACAACTCAAAATAACTCTCAAGTTCCCAGGATTCTGGGCAAAAGCAACATAACAGTGCCAGGTAAATGAGCACTGCATGAAAAGGAACTTCAGATCATGCTCTCATAGCTGGACTCAAAGCACCCAGGAAAGTGATAAGATTCAAGACACATAAAAAAAAAAGGCATATAGGTTTCTTAGCTTTGTTATTTAAAAACTAATATTTTAGACACTAATAATGCTGGTGAGGTTTCTCTTAAGCTTAGAAGTATCAGTCACAGAAGACGTAAAATACATCAGTAGATTTGTCACCAAGGACCTGCTGATTTACCAGCTTGCTGCTGAACAAAATACCACCTCACCTTCCCTTAAGAAGAAAGATTTAATTCATGTCAAGTGAAAGGGTGGCATTTCTTTAAGTACAAAGTAAGACAGAATGATATCCTGGAAAAGGAGCAAGAGCTCAGCTTCTGATCTTGAATATCTACCAATTTTCAGTGTCTTTCAACCTTGAATCTGTATACTAATGCAACACTTCTACATGGAAACAAAATCTCCTATAAAGTTCAAGACAAAAAGCATTTACAAATATGAAAAAACACCATTTTTGGACTGATAGGTAACACATTAAGGTGTGCTAAAGGATTTCCGTAGCATAACATACTTATGAGCTTCTGGCAAACTCCTTTGATGAGATAGCGTGACATGATCAGAAGATTCCCTACAATGTTTCATAAGGTAATATGACTAAGTTGTTAGTCACAATTAAATCTGAAGTGACAGCTTGTAATGAATGAGCAATATGTGAAACACATAAATTATGTCATAGAAAAAAATGAATCCAGTGATAAATAAGTGTTATATATCCTAGCAAAACAAAATTTACTTTGCTTCTACAACTTATCAACCGGACTTAAAACTGCAAGTACTCTAACAAAGAGTACACAGTTATTGAGACAACAGTAGTGGTTTTGCACATTGCCTGTACAATCCCAAACTGACTCTATACATTTTACAACAACCCAAAATTGAATTTACACATTTTACAGTTTCACATTATGTATTAGTGAGCTTTAAGGGTCATGGTCAGACATGAGAAATTTTAGGGAAAATGGTAAAATCAATCTCAAGTTATTTCAATAATTTATCACTCTGTTTCATCTCCATTCCCATTTCAATAAACTTTATTTCATCATTGACTTTAAGGCTGTTGACTTTCTTTAAATCTCAAACATGGTCAGCATCTTTTAATTCTGCACATAACACATCACATGAAATGGAATAGAAGAAAGAGTCAATACACCATCTTCAGACAAAGGGCCCTTGTGAGCACCTTCCAGAAAAACCCCAAGCAAACAACACTCACCCTTCACCACATGCCACCCTGATGAAGCTTCCACCCATAAGAAGAACAAGGTTTCAAAGTAACCCTCCATCTGCACATAACTCCGCAGCACTTTCGGCTGACATCCCAGAACATGTACAACGCACTACAGGAACAGCAGCCAAGCACCCACCTGAAAGCCACAGTGCTTTCACCTTCAGAAGGACCTAAAAAGACCACTAACAAGAAATTGCCATCAAGATATTACCATCACTTGAAAGAATCACAAAACTTTGGTGCGGTACTGGACTGAAGCGAATGTGTCCAAACAGTATTTTCAAATAATCCTGTTCTTTTGATGATACTTGTTCCATTAATCCACGAGATAGTTCAAACACTGCACATCTACAGAAGGGAAAATGCAGTGGCCACTCGGGCAAGTCTCTATTTGAGGTCCAACAACTTCATGCAAAAAAGGTTACATCTTTTACAGGATCGCTTGTTCAGTATCATCCATTTTGCTTTTGTGTATCTACACCAAATCAGGTTTCCAGCAGCAATACGCATTTTACTCACTAAAGAAAACTATGAACAACTTCAAATTATATTAAGGCAAATACTGTAAGGCTCCAAATCACAAAAGCCACTTGTTTTGGAGCAAGCAGCCTAGTTATGATGTTCTGGCTGCCCAGTTCAGAATTTCATCACTGGATACAGACTGCTGCATTTATTAAAAACCAGTCTGCAAGTGACAGGCTACAGCATCATGCATGCAAGCAAGGAAAAAGGCATGAAATAGAGGTTAAACTATTTTTATTCACCTGACATAAGCAAACATCTCTATTGCAAAACAAAGACAAGCCATGAAAAATGGCAACATTATCTTTTAATGACCAGTGAGCTTTTTACAGTCTCCTATTTGAACAGACTAACAGTTATTATGTAGATCCTTAAGCGACTGCCTCATGGGGAAATTACTGCACCAGTATGGGAAAGAACTACCCCTCCTTCCTTCTGCCTGGAACAGAGCTTGGCACCTTCAGACAAACTGAAATTTAAAATCCTACAGCTTCACCCAGCCGATCACATCCACTAGAACACATCTACAAGTGCCCAGGGATGGCAGGAACCACAGGAGAGAAATATGCCCTTTCAGCACTTCATGCACTGATGAGCCTTGAACAGATAAACATACCCTACAGCAGCCTCACTGACATGTTGTAACAAAGGGAAAACACAAGGCTTAAGAATTTCATCAAATTACTATTTATTCCCTTTTCCAGAGGCAGAGAACACTGTGAATAAACCAACACGGCGATGTATCAGCCCACGTTAACACAAAACCAAGCTCTGCAGAACAAATTCTATCAGAACCAAAATATTTCAATCTTTAAAAGCCACAGACGTGCATGTTTATATTCCCAGAGCAGCAATTCAGAGGCAATGAATCCTGGGGTAAAGCATAAGACCATTTGGAGGGCAGCAACATCATTTCATCTTCTTCCAACAAATTAACATTAGGTCCCATTTTTAATATTGCTAGCACACAAGACAAGCAACATTACTACCCACTAGCCATTAGAATAGCAAGTTCTGCCTCTAGGACATACAGTGGATTTGCACAGCCTCCCATGAATCCTGTGAAGGTAACTGTAGTATTATCCAGCTAAAAGGCATAGAAATTGAGGTATTTAGGTTGGAAAAGACCTTTAAGGCCATGGAGTCCAACCATTAACTCATCAGCACTGCCAGATTCACTTTTCCCAGTACAGTGCTCAATAAAATAGTTTGACAGATGTTTTCCCTTTTTGACTTGCCAGAAAGAAAAACCTTTCCAATTTCTCCCTTGAACCACAGCACTGCAGACATAGCCTGAAAACAATTCCCAACACTGACGGATGTTCTAAAGCTCAAGCTGCAGAGCAGTACCTGTACCTGTGCAGGCCAAAGTGCCTCTACATGCAGGCACACTGCAGCAGCGAGCCCTGCACCTGCTCTCCCTCACTCACATTCCCACACTGGGAGCTGCTGCAGGCGGATGGCTGAGCACCGACTCCTGCCAGCAACGGCAGCAGAAGCAGGCAGGCAGCTGTGACCCTGCTCCTACCTGGCAGAGCCACACCTGAGCACCACCTAAGGAGGGCTGCTAGGACCCTCCACCACAGCTGCTAACCAGGAAAAAGATGCAAGTCTCAAGGGGGAAGAGAGCACAAGCAGACACCTGCTACAGCACAACATTACATGGAGGCAAGCACCGGCCACATCTGTAGAAAGCCTTGAGGTATTACTGTATATAAAGAAATCTTAGCAAGGCTGTTTGATTGAAATATTACTGTAAACAGAAGGGAAAAGAACTAAGCTTAACACACAGGCTTGTGAGCAAAAACCCACGGGTAAAAATCCCCCACATTTAGCGCCACCGCTAAATGACTGTGTAATTTAATTTCCCAGAAACCCATTAGCTTTCAAAAAAGGACAATGAAGAGCAGATGAGAGCAATGCTTTGGTGTGAATGGAATTTATTTAATGGAGTATCTGAGAGGGAGCAGGGATACATTGGAAACTGCACAGATAAAAAAAAAACCAGTGCAACTCTGGAAAGCCTCAGCCTACAGACTGGTAGCTCTGCCATAGCAGTAACTACCATGTCACAGAATTGTAGAATCATACAATCGGATCACCTCAAGGTTTAGCAAGTACAGCTGACAAGGGCCTGCTCCTGACACTCCTGGCCAACATTCCACGCATAATGTCAGGACACAGGAAGATACAGAAACATCTCAGAGCAAAACGACTGCCAACATGTAAAACAAATGGAAGATAAGAACTTAAATTTATCTTTTCACATTTTATATACTCATAGATAATACATGGGAAAAATCACAAATTTAATTTAGAAGTGTTACTCTAGATTCTAAATTTTTATTATAAAATCCAAAAGACTACAGCCTTCACATTAGGCTTTTTACTGTAAAGTGAATTTCAAGTAAGTTTATCAGCATGGAAAGTTTATAGTCTATGGCTTGCGGCAGACCCATGTTTTAGAGCAGGACATCAGTAGCAATGATTATTACAACTGTGGGTGACCTTATACACTTTTTTCATTTGTTTTTTTCTGAATGTGACTGTTGAGGCAGGGGGCGCTAACAGGAGTTTGGAGTTATCGGTTCAGGTTTCCACCTCATCCTTCTCTTTCGACTCCACTTCTAGTCTGCATTGCAGAGAGGGCTCACAGGGCACTGAACTAGATACAGCAGTCAATTTGCCCTGGAAACTTGGTGAAGAGAGAAACAGCATGGTTCCTCAGAGATTGACAGAAAGAGTTTTTGTCTGGATTCCATGGTTTGAAACAGAGAGAGCTCTCCACAGCCGCTCATGGCCATAGGAATAAGCATTTTAGAAATTAAGGACTGGTGTGGAAGCACACCCAACAAAGAATTGCACTTTAAAAAGCCCTCTGACACCAAGGGAAGCAAGTAGTAACTTGGTGGACATCGCACTTCCACAGAAGCAGGAACTGTTGGAAGTCTCTTTTCCCTTTTTAGAGTTTAGACATAAGAGGTTTTGACTCAGCTATGTAAGAACATTGTGATGCCCCTCCATATATCTTTATGCCTATGTCTTTTAAGGTGGGGTTTTGATGTGGGATGAATTAAATGCGTTGTTGCTTTTTTTCCTCCCTTCAAATCAGAGTAGCTTTGTTTTTCACCAAAAATTCATGAGTTTTTTTCCAAAGCTTCTCTGTATTGTTTTTATCTATGTCCATTAGCACCTTAACTAAATTAATTGGTTAATTTTGTCATTAAGGTTTTCAAAGCATGACACTGAACAGAGCCTTCAATAATATCTGACAGATAATTATGCACTATGAGAAGTTTATTAGCTACCCTTTTGCTATTTTCTGTAAAATTATTGCCCTACTCCTGTAAAACAAGATGAACTGAAGCACTTGTCAATCTTTGTCTACCCCTATTATGTAATTTTCTTCTTTTAATGTTTTTGTCTTTCTTCCTAATGAAATCTCTGACAGATACAAAATACTCTGTCTCCACCATTCGCCAAGTTAATACCAATATAACTGAGTATAAGATTGCAGATCAATTTTGCCATTACCATGTCTCTGGAGATCACTGACACTGGTGTTGTCTGTTTTAACCCACATGCTGCAGAAAGCAAGTTAAGGAAATTAGTTTGGACAACACAAGAGCTTCCAACTTACTACTTGCATCTCCATTCCTAAAAGGTAATTAAAACTAGATTCCTAGAAAAATTTGTGATGATATAATTTTTAATATCTGCCATTCTATTGCTTGCTTCCTACTGTTCACTTCAGCATCATCAAGTCATGTGATAGTAAGTTCTCTCTCCCCAATTCTAAAAAACTTCTACTGAAAGAACTACTAAGGAAGAAAAACAGCTACTCTCCTGAAGATTAGTTAGATTCTTAACTGGTAAATTACTTAGATGCAAGGATTCTTTTAACTGCATTTAAAATTCAAAAGCATTTCCTTCCACTGAAAATTACCTTTCCCTAATTCCGGTTTGAAAAGCCTCTTAACCACCTATTCCAGAACTATGCTGCGAGGCCTGCAGAGGCTTTTGCTCTTGACCACAGTGCTTCAAAAACTGTCCCTGATGTTCATCTTCAGCAAATCATTGAGGCTGGAAAAGACCTCTGGAGATCATCAAACCAAGCGTATGACCTGACACTACCATGTCACCTAGACAATGGCACTAAGGGCCATATCTAGTCTGTCCTTAAACACCTCCAGAGATGGTGACTCCACCAATGCCTTGGGCAGTCAATTCCACTGTCTGATCACCATTTTCATGAGGAAGGGCTTACTAACATTCAGCCTAATACTGCCCCTAGGAGTTGTCAATAGTTGTCTGGGAGAAGGATAACCTAGACCAAGTCGCACAGGAACACATCCAGGCAGGTCAGACTCCACAACTTCCCTGGGCAGCCTGTTACAATGCTCTGTTACCTTCACTGTGAAGTTCCTTCTGGAACTTCCTGTGTTCCAGCTTGCACCCATTGCCCCTTGTCCTATCACTAGATGGCTTTAAGAGCCTGGCTCCATCCTCCTGACACCCGCTCCTCACATATTTATAAACATTAATGAGGTCACCCCTCACCTTCTCCAAGCTAAAGAGACTCAGCTACCTCAGTCTTTCCTCCTAAGAGAGGTGTTCAACTCCTCATCATCTTCGTTGCTCTATGCTGGACACCCCCCAGCAGCTCTGTGTCCTTCTTCAACTGAGGAGCCCAGATCTGGACACAATACTCCAGATGCAGTCTCACTAATGCAGAGTACAGGGGCAGAAAAACCTCTCTCAATCTGCTAACCACCCACCTTCCAATAACCCCCAGGATGCTGTTGGCCCTCTTGGCCACAAGAGCACATCGCTGGCTCACAGTCATCCTGCTGTCCACTAGAATCCCCAGGGCCCTTTCTCCTACACTGCTCTCCAACAGGTCAGCTCACAACCTATACTGGTCCCCAGGGTTGTTATTGCCCAGATGCAAGACTCTACCCTTATCCTTATTTTGCTTCATTACATTTCTCTCTGCCCAGCTCTCTAGCCTGAATGGCAGCACAGTCTGCTGGTGTGTCAGTGACACCACCCAGCTTTGTGTCATCAGCAAACCTACTGACAGTGCACCCTAATCCCTCATCCAAGTCATTAATGAATAGATTGAAGAGGACTGGTCCCAGTACTGATCCTTGGGGGACCCCACTAGATACAGACCTCCAACTAGACTCTGTCCCATTAACCACCACTCTCTGGCTTCTATCCTGCAGCTAGTTCACAATCCACCTCACTACCCAGTCAACCAGTCCACACTGCCTCAGTTTTGCTGTGAGGATCTATGTGAGACTGTGTCAAATGCCTTCCTGAAGTCAAGAGAGATCACATCCACCCAGGAGGTTGTTCGGAAGTCTCCAGAGAAGGAACATCTACAGCCTCTTTGGAAGGCTGTTCTCCAAGGCTCTATGACCCTTCACATTAAGACATATCCCCTATGTTGCAGTGGAACGTTCTATGTTCTAGCTTATCCCCATTATTCCTTGTCCTATTACCAGGCACCTCCCCGACTTCAACTTTCCAAACACACCAACAAAATCCTCTTTAAGCTATATTCAAGAAAGATCAAGGCAGAAGCAATGCAGCTAGTAAAATAAAGTGCAGGGAATGATACAACAGAAAATACGATACCACACTGTACACTTGAGGTGTCCTAGAAAAAAATCTGACCCTCGCTCGCAAGAGCGGAGTACTAAAGGCAGTGTAATTACAGAGAAAAGAATCTGGTATCTTTGTGCATAGTTTTCTACAATGTAATTAAAACAGAAAGTGTTGAATAAGCAACAATTATCAAGTCTAAATGGAGTTACAATACCATCAATGTATCTCAGCCTGATTTTCTACATATCTCTATAGATACCAATAGACTGTACTGGTGCCAAAATGATTCAGTGCTTTTACTTAAAACACAAGTAATGGCCTTTCTTTTTTTGTACTAACAAATCAACAATAATTCCGGAATTCATTAGTGAAGAACATGAACCAATCCCACACAACAGCTTTACTTCCTCTGCAAAACACTTCAAAAAATATCTAAATGAATATGGAAATGCATCTTTCTGTAGCAAATTGTTCATTATTGAATCATTATCAACTCTTGTTAGACAAAATGTCTCTCTTTTTGCAATGTACAAGTTCATTAAAATGTTTGAGAGCTCCATCATGAAAGACAGTGGCACTTTATAATTCACTATCTCTTCAGGCAAATATGCTTACAGCTGAACATAATACACAAAATAACAACATCCCCTTGACATAACATTCTTTCTTTTAATGATGTTCTTAAGTGTTGACAGCAACGGTGAAATATGTTGTTGCTTTTTCTTTTTTTAAAAATTAGATTTTAACTATTTCAGGGATGAATTTCAGTCATGACAAACTGTTGGGAAGGGATGCATTTTTCAGATATTCAGCACAGAACCCCAGATGTTCCATCAATTCCAGTAGTCTATCAAGATACCTGCTACAAGTTCACTAGGACCAACTTATTAGCCTCATATCCTTTTAACCTCTGAGGAATCAATGCATTAAGTATGATCTATAATAATTAATACATTGGATGTTTTCCTTCTGCATATAGGAACATGTCCATAGTTTTACATTAACAAACTGTGTAGCATTATTTGGCCTAAAAATAAATCTAACCTTTGTCAATAACAACACAAAATGCCATAAACATGGCTAGTGGAACCACATAGAAGATTACTGCTCAATAGTGAAATGTAGTCTTTATCATTCCTGCCTCCAAGCATTTAGCATAAACTTAGGATACATTGCAAAAATACAAAACGTGCATTTGTATGATACACAAATTTGCATTGTATACTGTTACGTAAGTAAAATTAATACAATTTAATAAGATAAGCAAAAAAACAGAGACAGAGCACTTGTAAAAGCCTGCTTTTAGAGCTGAGGTGTATTTTTCTTAGACATATATACTCAAAGCATTCTAGAATTCTTTGTTGTGTATATAAGAAATAAAGTACTACTGCTCAAAAAAAATCCCTAAGAGTTATGCACAAAGCATTCCAGATTTCAGATCACAGCTGCTTTGAGCAATTTGGAGTAGGTGAGTGACACCTCCACATCTTGCAATTCATTCATTCTCTCTGCAACACAATCTCAATGGAAGCTTCTTCTCAATTCTCTATTAATGATGGAGTTCTACTACAATTCCTTGAATCGCACAGCCATCTCTTCAATAAAACTGAAAAACTAAGAATATACAGTTGCAACAATTTTTTTCTTCACATATTGAAAAGCATATATTGTTTAGAACTCAAATGGCTCCAAATAAATACATAAGCAAGTAGTTTGCCTTTGGTAATACAAATTTAAATAAATAAAATCAAACCTTAGCTTTGTTTTTATTTACAAAATATGTGTCAGCTACAAAGCTAGAGTAATTCCATACGTGTTACTGATCACAATACTAGAGAAGGAATTGGAGTAGTTTCCTGCATTTAAGATAATGTTTTTCAAACTGTACTGGCGGTAAGCTCTACTTAGCTTTATCAAAATAACTAAGGGAAACGACATTTCAGCTTGTCTCAAGACTTGAGTATTATTAACCAAAGGACACTTACTCTCTCCAAACTGAGACTTCAGAGATGGTCTTTTTAAGATTACATATACCCATGTTCCTATAAGGAGGCTAAAATTAAATTCTGTTTCCAGCAATAACTGTAATTTGTCTGCCTCTATTTCAGGGAAAACTAAAGTAGTAAACAAAGACTGAGCAAAGTAGAGAGATTTCCAAAAGAAATTGCAGACCACAAGGATTTGGATTTAGGTAATCCACTTAGATTACCATTGCTATGTCTTAAAAGGACAAAACGGAGATCACAAAATAGGTCATGTCTACAAGACACAGAATGTATGCATGCAACAATACTAAACATACAGGTTTACAGCACTGCCTACAGACATCTTTAAGTTTAAGACAGAAGGAAAAAAAAATGTTTCTCAAGATCATGTGTTCCTTATGCGTTCCCAAACAGTAAGTATTTTAAGTCAATAATATATGATCCAAACTAGAATAAAGAGTTTCAAATGTCATTAATACATTTACATGTGTTAAGTAACACACAAGTGTAGATGACAAAGAAAAAGCTTTCCCGGAAGCAGTAATGACACATGCCTAGCAAAACCTGAGTTCACATCTATTTCTGAGAAGTTACAACATTTCCAATGTAAGGAGTATCAAAGAAATCACAAATTTTTAAAAAAAGAGGCAAGCCCTCAAATATGTAATCAAAGAAAAGCTTCAAGTAAATTGGTAGGTAGTTCAGGAACCAATAGTGTAAGAAAAAAATTCCTTTTTTAAAACGCATCAATTAAGAATTGCTGCAGATATCTTCTTGGCAGAAGTTAAGGAAAATTCAGCTTTAAAATCATTTGGAGTTTGTAGGAAATGTAAAAATTAAAACAGTGATTTTCTACATCAACTAGAGAAAATCTAGGTGGTTCTTTTTTCTAAAAAGTCCTGGTCAATGACCTTTAGGAGGAATCTGTCCAATATATTTCAATAGGAAAGCCAACATTGTTATAAGAAACACAGCAACTTCCAGATGCTTGACATGTCAGGCCTAAACAAGGAAATGAAAAATGTCTCTTTCTGACCAAAGAGGCTTTGAAGGGATACTCGTAAAGAATTACCTACTTACCCATCAGATTTGAGTTCATGAAAGGTGTCGGGGACAATCCTTCATGGGGCCCTAATCGACTGTCATTCAAGTGATCACTGTAATGAGGACTGTCTGCAAAACCCTAGAGAAAAAAGACCAGAGTATTAAACTGATTATTTGGCAGCCCAGCTAATTGAGTGCAATGACACTTTTCTAATTAAATTCACAGAGTCACAATTGGTCATTAATCACAAAAGTTGTATTTCAGGTCTGTCTCACAGAAATTACTACCTGCCCACATTTTACTTACTCTTTCCTCTTTTTGTCCAAAAGAAAACAATTTCTTAATAAGTTATGTCCTCATAGACAAGACTTCTAAAACTAAATAATATGGGATATTTTAATACACAAATCATGGTAGTGTTGACAACCACTTAAGACAGTAAAATCAGTCTGAAGTACTTGGAACTCTTTTTCCTAAGGTTTCTGTTGGCATTAATAGAGTGACACAGTAAAAATCGGGAAGAATCACTGCCATTAGGAAAAAACCATTAGTGCAAATGAGAAGTTCTATCTCCCCTCACAGCCTTCTGTTGTTACACATGAGTAGACATTGGCACTATTACATTACTACACAACAGAGCTCACTGACTGAAGTTTTACTTGCAAATGGTAATTAAATTAATAACTTTCTCATCTGATTTGCAAACAAGCACTCAAACTGAAACACAGTATTGCCCTTTTCTAGCACTGGCACAACCAACTTAGCAGGCTTGGAGTGACCCTTCTGCAGCCAGGAAGCACTAGCTAATCAAAAACTTGTAACAAAGTCAAAGAGACGGACGACACAGGACCTAGGATGCAGATATTAAATTAACCCAATTGCTTACATTTCTCCTTTGCACATTTCAAACGTGAGACGGCTTTTTTATGAGGGACTGTAGCGACAGGACAACAGGAATGGTTTCAGGTTAAAAGAGGGTAGATGACTACTTACTCTGGAATGGAAATTCCTCACTCTGAGGGTGCTGAGGTACTGGCACAGGTTGCCTAGGGAGGTTGTGTTTATGTTTTAGGGATGATAAAGATTAGGGTTTAGGGTTGGACTTAATACTATAGGTCTCTTCTGACCTAGATGTTTCTGTGATTCTATGAAAGGTCAGGTTGGACAGAGCTCTGGCCAAACTGGTCTTAAGTGCAGGGAGTTTATAACTAGATGATCTCTGAGGTCCCACCCAAACTAAGCCTATAGATATAATGTAGTGCTTTCAGCACTTCCATCTATATGTGTAAGGGTATTTACCACTGAATAGGGTATTTGCCATCCACGTGCACTGATTCACTCATTCTATACATGACAGATCTGGCACTCAAACATGCACCTCCTTTGCCAAGCATTAAAAAGCATTTTGTAAACCTTATCTTAAACTCCCACTTACTTAATTCTAGTCTGGTAGGTCTCTTTAGAAAGAAAGGAAGCTAAAGCTCAGGCCTAATTAAGAGAGGGAGGCAAATTGTTCACAGCTACCATAAACCATCACAAGTGCCCTGGGACTAGAAAATCATCAATCACTCAACATTTATCAATTTTTCAGACCACAGGCTCACATTCAAGGCAACACTAATGGGGCTGAAACAGGCCTCAGTATCTTTTCAAACATGCTGTCAGTTCTACCAAAGGGCTAGTAGCTGAGGGCTAAATAACTGTCAAGTCACTTTGACTGCTTATGGATGCATGTCACAACTCTTTGCTGCTCTTCAGCTTTAAAAGTAATCTTCTGGGAGTCCCACATCCCAGATGAATTTTTGGCTGACTTTATCTACTTCAGAATCGGCAATTCATGTGTGATAGGCATTCCAAAACAATCTTAGTGACATTTACAACTTGGCTGTGACCACAAGGGTGTCCTCTGGTAACCATGACCTAAGTGTGTCTGTCAGAGAAGCAGCATGGAACATCAGCTGCCAAAGAAATGGAGTGGCTCCTAGCTACAGGCACCACGTGTGGTTTATTTTTATACTGAAATGAAACAAAGAAATTAAACCTGCTCAATGAAAATTTACAGATAGAAGACCCAAAAGATAAAGCTCCAGAGAATGTAGCTTCCTCTTTGGCTCAGAGTTTTAAAGCTTTTTTCCTAGAACTATATTCCAATTCAATTTTACTGTAAAAAAAAAAATATACTGGGGAGGCATTAACAGATGTAAAAGAGAATCCACATATCAGACATTCAAAAAGAATTGCCTAAATTAACCCAGAAACAGCCATCTTCAAGAGCAACTACAGTTGTAGATCTTGATAAAGTAAATAACAAAATTCATCTCATACGCAGTAACATGTTCTGCAACACAACCTACATAACGCAATGAATTAGTAATGCTCCTCCTTACACTGATACTGTATATTCCCCACCAAAATAGAGGTGTTAGAAAACTGTGTGGGTAGTTCATACAGACAGGTATAGTCTCCCTTCTACCATCAGAATTAATTCAAATTATCCTTTAAGTCATGTTATTTTCACATACTATCTCAGTTCCCAAGAATGCACTTATACCCAGTTACTACAGCTTCATAGTAACATTTCTACACCACTAGACAAGTCAACTACTTTTTCTGCTTGAAAAATGCTCCAGTAAGTCCTTCACTACACTAAAGCAGTAGAAAACAGAACAGTTACAATATAGGGAGAAAATACACTAAGGCATATACAAGTATTTTGCTTTTCCTCTGTCCTTGAACTCAATTCCTAACTTAAATTAATCCAGGCACCTCACTCTTTGTCATGTACTACAGATTTCACACTTGGGCAAGGTCTAACTGTTTTCTCAGGCTTCAGCCACAGTGTACCTTGCATGAAGAGGTCTTCACTTGGCCACCATCCTTGACATCAGTTATTCAGTTTTCATCATCAGTTATGGATTAGCAGCTCAAACAGTATTTTTGCTTGGGATTAGAAACCAGGGACTGATTCCCCCTGTGAGTTTATACAAATAACCACAAACACAAGAAGTTTCAACATAACATATTTTGCACTTCACAAAAGCAAATGCAGTCAAAGTCAGAAAAGGAAAGGACTGTGATTTAAATTACAGTTATTGCAGAGCACTGTTTACATTGGACACACTCTTCATTTCAAAACTGCGTTCTTGATACCATTCCTTGCTTTTACATCTGTACTGTTAACTTCCATAATAAATACCAGAAAGTTCTGAAAAGCTCCTGGAAGCTTGTAGTCCTACAATCAAGGTTTCAAAAAGATATGATAACAAATAACAGTACAAATTGCTAATATGTTTACTGAAACACCAATAAAGGAAACTGGTTTATTAAAAGGTACCTCCCACTTGTGTGAGTGACTGAGCAACAAAGGGAAAATGCCATGAGCCCATCCTCACTGCAAGACAACAGAAGTGTGGCACCTGCGGACGGTATGTGTATATAAATTTCTATCTGAGCCCCTTTCATGTCTGTTTTCAAGACAACTCTGTAATATATACTGAGAAAATTCAGTCTTTTTCTGTGGAAGTAAGGACCTTTTGATTCACATCAATTCTGGTGAGTCCCTTTTCACAGAGGAGTCTCCACATCACTGCTTGATTGCCAAGTAGAAACAGGAGTTCAACAGCTATGTCAAAACCTGCTCTCCCTCTCACAAGAAGTGCTAATTGTTGATAGATACTCTGACCTGACTGGAACAGGCTGATTATATTGCTCTTTGGACCACAGGTGGCTTTCCAAAGCCTCTTGGAAGATTGCTACCTACTGTTACCTGCAAGGCAAGCTTGACACAGAAACAGTGAGATATCCCAAACTAGCATACGCTTCCCCATTTCTGCCACCACTGCTCCCCAGCGAATGCACCAACAGACCGGCATACATTCCAATGAGCAGTGGGAAGATTTAGCTAGCAAAATGGCTGCAAAACTGGCCAACTTATTTTCTGTTCTGCTCTGAAGGACGGCAGAGAGCTCAGAGTACTTTTCTGTTTACACAAAGACAACTGGTTTTAAATATGATTATATGGTCATAGTTGTAAACTCAAAATCACATCATTTGTTCCAACCTCTTACACAGCTACTACAAAAGCTTTAACCTTCCCAAAGGAAAACAAAATTTTTCTTACTGCATTGTTACAGCCTTAATAAAGTCTAACAGGGGGTAATTATTCCCTTTAACATGTGGGGGTTTTCATTTTGTTTTTAAAAAAGCACAACATCCCATTTGAAAAATTACAGAGACAGCGGGCACACAATTCTCCCACACATTTACTGACTGCATGGAATAACACCTTCCCTACAGGGTGAACTAACTACTCCACAGCATTTCATTTTGCCAAGGGCCTAGAGAAAACAGACTTCTGTTTCTTCCCCCTTATACTCAAGGCTTTTCACGCACAAGTCCCTGCAAATAAACCAGTCAGACCAAGTCATTACTTGCAATCAAGCTGACAGACCAGTAAGTGCCTGTTTGCATTTTAGCAACTTACACCTCAGTTATCACCTTTAAACTGAAGACATGACCATCCCACTGAAATGAATGGTTGGCTTCAGTTGGAGGTAGCTGAAGAACAAAAGATTAAATGTAATGAATGCTGCTCCTGATTCCTTGAGTTTTATAGTTGGGCTGATCTTAACTAACAAATATTAAATGTTTAAAACTCAGAAATACTGTGGTTCTTTCCAAGATAAATTTGTTTCTAAGCATATGATTCAGGCAACAGTCATTAGATGACTAATGTGTAAGTCAACGACAGCAAAACTGCTGCTGAAATCCACTTTTATCTTGTATTATCAGTCTCTCCAAACCAAAGTTAGAGATCTAAAGACAAACAAAATGGAAAAAAAAAAACCCACAAAGCGGGTGGGGAGTGGAGTGGAAAGTAGGGAAAGAAACCAAGATACACATTGAGACAGACAAGAGTGATTGTCTATATCCAGAAACATTGTGGTGAGTCACTGACTAGAGGCTCTAAGCAACAGAAACACCAAGTTGTCCTACTGAATTTAGAAGGCTATGGATTATGTGATGGTGTATGTTTTCAGAAAAAGTAATGTCGTGTTGGATAAGAGTGTTTCAGGTCATTTATGATTTATCTGTCCACAGCTCTTAGAGAAAATAGTACAGAGCCAAAACCTGGCTAGATCTACTAACACATCAATTACAAAAAACGTTGCAAAAATGAAGGTAAACTAGAAATAAATCCAGAGAAGGGTATTGTTCCTTTGGGCCTTGCGAAGTGCCTGCACCACATGTATTTATCTTAACTGAACACTAAGAAACACCACATTGTCACAGTCCGTGGTACAATTAATTCCGAGAAATCACTACCAGTTCTGCAGCAAACTATTAGTTGGGAACAATGTTGTTTCCAAATCGTGACCAAAATTATTTGGGAGTATTCATCTGAGAACACAAACACATAGCAAGAGAGCAAAGCACACAAGTTCCCCAGTGCACATCTGACAAAGTAGTACTAGAGGATGGAGATCCACAGAGCAGTCCTTTAGGAACTTGGTCTCCTTTTAAAAACAAGTACTTCATACAGTTTGAATAACGTTAAGTTTGAAAACACTGAGGCCAAAAACTTACTTTCAAGTTATTTACATAGAACTATTAGCTTGACTGTTGACTTCACCATAGATAGTAAGTCTATAGAACAGACAGATATGCACAGAAACTTTTCTGTGAGAGAATGAGAACTTGTGGGGTAAGTCAGTTTGTGTGTATGGACATAATAAATCAGTGATGTATAAACCATCAAAACATTCCAATCAACTGGAATTATTACCCAGAACTAAAATGAAATGCAGCTTATCCAATAACCAAATATTTTTCTAACACAACCAATAATAAATGCATCCAGTAAACTGCTTTTATCAGGTGTAACAGGTACCAATACGCTCCATAAGGACAGTAAGGTATGCAGGTCTGTGACAGGTCAAGTTACCTTAGCTTCCAAACCAGTGAAAATACTGGAGGGAAGGACAGGATAACGATAGAAAGAGCAAACAGACTAACAACGATGGGGACACTCCCCATACTCCTTAGTCCATTTAGCCTATATTACTGACCATTTTGCGATACAGTGCAAAAAACTAAGAGATCAAGCTGAAGGCCTGTCTGCTATGCCAGGAAACAAACTCCTCTACCCTCTAAGAGTCCCCATGCATGCCATTCTCAGCCTACAGAGAGGAGGCAGTACCTCCAACTCCATCTCACTTTGCTGTGCAAGAAGCTTATAGAATACTTAAAGGAATTAATGCAATTAGCTGATAGAGATCACCCAACTGCACAAGAAACAAGGAGCTGTACAGGTTCTGTTTTCAATTTTGATTCCCCTTCAGTATCAAACAACTTCATCCTTCCACTACAACATTCTAAAGACAGGTATCTGTTAGCTGGTCACCTATTACATGGGGGAACAGCAGACATCTCCAGCCCAAATTTCAGGTGTTATTAGGAAAAGTCAGAGCTTTCACAAGCAATCCATCATAAGTTATGAGCTTTGCAACAGAGACCTAGAACTATTCATTAGCTTATTTCCACTTATCAAGTTGAAATAGTTGAAAACTGCATGTGCAGAATTGGAATGAGAACAACTGGAAACAAGGTTTATTTTTAACCTGGCACAGCTATGGAAGGGGGACACACTAAACTGAATGAGGAATCTATCTGGAAATAATCACCATTTTCTCCAGCTCTAAAACCCTTTCCAGGAACATAACTTAGTGAATGGATAAATCAAATTTTAAGCAACTAAATCAAATGGCCAGTTATTCCTCTCTAAACTCACAATACAAATAGCAACATGGTATGGAATAGGAAAATTCCCTAGCCACTGGGGAAAGTAATTTGTGAACAGATTCCAATGCTAATTTTAATGATAGACAGTTGAAAAAACTCCCAAACAAATAAAAACAAAAAACCCCACCAAAATGCACATCTCCGATATAGTTCACATGAACAAGATCAGATTTTTCTAGCTCTTATCTAAGTTAGAGACTAGGAAGTAAAGTAATACAAATATAGCCAACAGACTAATAATGAATACTTAAAAGCAACACTTCAAAATCTAACCAAAGCCTTTAGCAGGTTCTCATTTGAAAAGTGCTGCCCATAAAAGAAATGACAGTGAGCTCTATTTGCCCAAGTGTCGTGTGCACTTAATATGGAAAGTATAATTTTGGCTTTGATTTCACACTGCTTACTTGGAGAACACACAAGGAAAAGCAAATAACCAGCAGAAGAACCACCAACATCCATCCCTGTTCAACAACTAAAAACAGAGGACAAACAGGACACAAATCTAACAGACTTGATAGCACTTGCTGCATTTGTGTCCCTCCTGTCTTGTTTTGCTATTTAAGAGCTTCCTTTTCTGTTATGTACCTGAAATTAAGAGGCATAAAATACTATTTCAAAACCTGTTGTCTCATTACTATTTCTTTACTTTGTGGCAAATTAGAAGTGCTACTGGTGGCAGAGGGGTGAAGAATAGATTGGGCGTGCAGTATTTGGGGTTCCAGTCCACAGCCAAATAATTTATGTGCAACCTGCTGACAGCCTGATGACTGATAATACAAAACCATGTAAATCTAGCAGTGATACCCTGATCAGTTGAACTCTGGCTTCAAGTAGATACATAACAGAATCACAAAAATAAATAGGAAGATAAACTGGACACTTTGTACTGAAGCTAGATTGTGTGTTAAATCAGGTCAAAATGCTCACTCATGGACTTTTGGGCATGGATGCTGGAAGATACTCAAAACACCTACAGTTCAGATTTTGGAAGAAAAATACTAGTTCAGCTAATTTATGCTTGTTTTTAACAGTTAAAATTATTCTGTGTTTATATAAGTAGTCTATGGAGAAAGAAAATTTCCTTTTAGTATTTTCAAATGTGCTCAATTTGGAGACAGTAACCTAAACAGATGAAAAACTGCCCTGCATCTTTCATTACAAAGACAATTTTGTTTTGTTATAGTAAAACCAAAACAATGACAGTAAACCTCACAGAACATTACTCTTCATGAAATCAAATCAATCCTTAGCCACACCACAATAACAGCTACGGTAGAAAATCATTTAATTAAAAGACAACATGTATCCTCAAAAAAGTGATTACCCCCATTTGTTGCTGGGCTATGAGTGTAAATTACAGCTCCAAAAGGAACTCTGAAAGCTCATAACTCTTGAAGCATCTCACAAGATGGGAAGAACATTTTCAAGTGCTATAGGGTAAAATATTGTTCATCCAACATGCTACTTGGTTCAAGTACTTCAGCATTCACTTTACAGAGCTCAGTACAGGTTTGTAGTCCTCTGCAATATAAGCCAAGAGCCAGTTACCATTCTAATGCAACAGATCATGAACATAGGCAAAACATTTCTGTGACTCAGATGAGGAGCTTGCACACATAAGCTAGAAGGTATTCCCTGGAAAACTACCACTTGCACATACAGAAGTAAAAGGAAGGTTGGAGATTTGGAAGGAAGACAAGAACCACAAGAAACAAAAAATTTTGACACACTATTGTTAATGGACTTCAATACTCAAGAGTAAGGGAGAACATCGGCACTTTGTAGAATTCCACTGACTTATCATTGCTGAATTACTCCTCTAGAAAATACAGCTTTTCTACTTTTTTCTTCCCAACCTACTCCAACAGATAATTTTTTGTAAGATTCTTTTTTCTAACAGAGCTTCTGGCTTGTGCAAAACAGATTTTGCACACAGAAGTCACTGATGTCTCAATGCATACTTCTTCACGCGTTTAAGATCATGGCAGTCAATGTTAGACCACCACTAAACATGAAGTACATAAGAACCTTGGATTTTGTTTAAGTTTCTCCCATGTCTGTGTTGATTATCAGCCTTCAGTGTTAGGTCAAAACACTAGTAAAATAAGAATAGTAAAACTTTTAAGAAATAATTACCAGAGAGTCTTAAACTAAACTGCTATGGGATATGACAGAAGGATGTTTTGTGAGATAATAATTAAGAGATTAAAACACAAACAACCAACCCACTCCAAGCACAGGAATATATATCGTTTTCACAATGAAAATAAGTTACCATATGTTTTCCCCATGTCCCAAAAAGCCAGGAGGTTAGACTGTTGTTCTTCAGAAATTAATAAATCCAAAAAGGTAGGTAAACAGAGACATATTCATGTTTGCTGATAATAAAACCATCTTAAAATTAAATAATCCTAACTGAATATTAGTGCAGAGTTGCAAAGCAAGCTCTCTATGAAATCAGAAATAAAACCACAGATAATTTTTGGTGCAAATAAATACAAACACATTAAAATAACTCTGAGTCATAACAATGTGGTAACTATTGTACAACATCAGAAGAAAACTTCTCCTATACTATTTTTGAAACATCACTTCAGAGCCCAGTGACAGCAAAAGCTGCAAGACAAGTTAGAAAGTAACAGAAAATGAGAGTATCATCATGTCATGCCCTGACAATACACTCTCACCTTGACATAAGCCATCATCACCCAAACTATTAAATTATACAGAGGGAAAAAAAAACCAAAACAAAAGAGAATTGCACCAAGAACTAACCACAGGTTAGAAGTTACTGTATAAGCAAGAGACTGATAGTGATTCTTCAGTTTGGATGCAGAGATACATACAAGTGGCATATAAAACCAAGATGCTTGTGCCAAAAAAAAAAGTGCAGTACATCAGCAATGGCCCATCATTACTGTTCAGAACACAGGAATCTGGTTGGATTCATTGAAATCACTAGTCAGTACAGTCAACACAAAAACATCAAATTTTTGCCACAAAATACTTGAAATTACTGCCAGAAATGTAGTCAAATTCAGAAAAATTCTAACTTGCAGAGAAATCAAGTCCACCAATGAGAACAATGTCCAACAGTATGTTGGACAGCTCAGTTCAAGACATCTGCTGGGAGAGTACAACAGTGAAAGTGATAAAATACTTGCCCTGTACTGATGTTCTTTCCTTGCGCATTGCTGCTTCACAGTCAGACCACCTGTACTGACCTCAAGAGAGCTCCAGGAGTTGGGAGAGAAGCACCTTCTTTAGCCATTCTTCCACCATCTTAGAGAATTAACTTTCAACTACCATTAAATTCCAATTCTACTTGCTTGAAAATCACTTATCTTTATGCTGCTTTGGAAATTTCAGTCAACCTTGGTCCAGTAAGTTAAATTCTTAAATAATTTGATCACTGTACTGTGACCTTCAAAGAAAAACTCTAGTAGCAGGTTGCATGCAGACAAAAAAGAAATAATTTTTAAAATCACTATGTAACATAAAAAGAGTAAGTGGGGTTACCTCTTGAGGTTTCAACTTTTCTATGTCTGTTGAGAGATCTGAGCTTTTTCCGTGAAGACTTCCATTTTCCTGTAAAGGTCAGTAAGAACAATTAGGACAAAAATAACATTCTTGTAATTAACAGGGAAAACTCACTGGATTTTCAAGTCAAAATTTAACATCTAAGTCAGGAATGTAAAAAGCCAAGTGATTGCAATGCAGAAGATAACTTCCTTTGGTCTACATATTTTTACAAAAATATGGCCATGGGCTGCATCAATCAGTGCCTCTGAACCACTCCCAACTCCTTATGCACACAACATTTCTGATGTTTGTCACTTTTTGTGGAAAACAGGAATTCCAGCTTCACATGAAAGGGATTCAGTTTTCTTTAAAAGAAACCTGTTGTAATTTTAAAGAAGGGCTGTCTGGTTTGTTGCTATTGCTTCATACAGGGCCTCTACACAAAGTTAGTTTTCTTCCCCTCCCACCACCCAACGTTTAGGTATACCAAAGGCCTAAGCAAAATCAGCCCAACTGGGAATTCCTTTGGATAGCCACCTCAAATTGAATCTGCACAATAACTAGTCCAGCCCTGTTGGGACAGGCCTTCCTTCATTCCTCATGAATATACTATACTACACAAAACCAAAGAGATATACCTGTTCTGTAATCTTGCAAAGCCTAGCAACAGTGACTGATGCTTGTGAAGACAACCCAACCACTTGAGACTCCCAGGAAAACCTAAACTTAACAACACCCACTGGCTGGTGAGTGACCCCATCAGGGCTGTGGAACCAACAGCTCACAGCTAAGCTGGGTCCATGGAGAAAAATTACAGGCAGCCTAAGGGTCATAGGACTTGCACTTAAATTCTTACCTATTTAATAGGTGTTTCCAAACTAAGTTAGTGTAGGAAGGCATTTGGAAAAATTCTTGTGAAAGTTGGAATATCTAAGACCACTGGATTTTTCCCCAGCCCCACATCATGATTTCTCAAACTACAGGAACAAGTGATTTTTAATTACAAAGAGAAGGCAAAACATACAAAACAGTGTTTTGGGAGACAGTGAGAAAAAGTGAACCTGATTATTTCACTTTCAGTTTATAAATAAAGAACATATGTATTCAGTCTTCTATTGTAAATTTCATACTGATACACAGAAAACCATACCCACACATAGAAGATGAGAAATAAATCTACCTGTTAGTGTTTTCAAAGTCTATAACCTTCCCAAGAAAAAAAAAGACAAAACACAGACAGCCTTAACTGTCCATCCCTAAAACAGAACATACTTTATAGCACATTTAGCTTGAACTAGTAAAGACTTATTAAAATAGTATCTTCCAGCTTAAACAAAAAGTAGCAGATTTTCTTTTAAAAGGCACCAAAAAAAGTCACAAGCTGTAAATAATAGGTGCTTCAGAATGAACTTTTGGACCCATCTCAAATTACTAGCACACAAGAGAAAAATCCTCTTCACTTAGCCAGCAAAGGAAAAAATACTTCAAAAAATATTGAGGCTAGTTTCCATCAGCTCTTAACAATACATCCAGTTTGGCTCAAGTTCAACTGCCTTCAGCAGGAACTGCCCCAACATAAATTATGATGCAGCAAGAATTGTTTACTGAGAGGATAAATTTCCTNCCCGCCCTAGGGACTCAAAACTATATTTAAGGTTTCATTTTCTTAACAATAAAGCCAAATAGCACTCACCTCTTCCTATGATTCAAACTTCAGGCTACCTCTGTTAAGAGCACTAACATCTGACTTTACTACCAACTTTACAGTATGATTGAATAATTTGAAGGTGTCAGTGTTCAAATTCCCTAGGCCTAATCTTCAGCCACAGTAAAAAACACAACCAAAAACACAAAAGCAAAAACATCAACCTGCAAAACTCCAACCAACAAAAATCCAGACTAACAGACTAGGCACTGTCACTGAAAGTTCACTGGCTGATCCTTTAATATTAAAAAATAAAGGTAATCAATACATCCACACAGCCAATGAATTACAAGCTCAAGTGACAGTTAAAGCAGCATAACTCACAATCAATTAAAACTGACCTTGAAGGAGTGTCAAAACATCAGGCACAAAAAGAATGAAAGTTACTTAAAGCTGCATAATATGATTCAATTTCAAATGTAGAAAAAAGGCATCTACTAAAAGCTGGGCTTTATGCCTTCAAATTACGCAGGATATTTTAAGAATGCCTGATTTCTATGTTGCACCAAAACTCTTACATCCACATTGGTCTATCCTTTAATTATAAATTATATATAAGGATTACATAAATTAGGACGATATATCTTTCTAATACTGCCTTTTACTGTGAGACAGAGGCTTTAACATCCAGTGAGCTAGGACAAGACCTTGCAGCCTCCTCATGTCACTCCACAGCAAAAGAAAGCTGCAAAGATGCAAAAACCAACACAGCTCTCTGGCTCAAGGGGACTGAAATTACAATAGATTTAGCCTCTAACAGTTTGTCTGTGTATTTCTAGTAATTAATTAATTATGTACTTATCTTATTTGCTTTTATCTTATTTGCTTTCATTTTTATGCTCATAAGAAGAAAACTGAGTAGATAAACAGGAATATGATTCACTAATGGTAAAGGTTGCTTTGGACCATCAAGTTGGGTTCTAATAGGCAATGTTATTTTAGTACCCTGGACACCATCCAAAACCCTTAGCTCAAAAATCAGGATGGGTGTAAGTGCAATGGGAACAGCGTAAAGCACAGAGAGTAAAAACCAGTAAAAATAAAAGCCTCTCTCCAACATCATGACACAACACACATTCTAGTTGGCTGAAGTTAAAGTAGAAGCAAGCCTTCCACACACTTTGCCAATAAATGTGCTCCTGAACAAGTAACAAGACTTCATTTGTTTTTTGACCACAAGGGAAGTACACTGCATCATCACCATTCATTCAGCACACATTTCTGTATTGCTCACTTTCACAAATACTTAACCTCTGTAATTTTAGCCAGCCATATGAATTGCTACTGCGGCATATCAAAGTCATTAAAGTCTCTAAAAGATGCTAATCTGTGTATTTAAAGGATCTTATCCTTCAAAAACATTGTCAAATAATCTGCTGATTTTCACTGTATGTTCTTGTAAGCTTTCACTATGAAATATTACATGGGAACCTTACCCTTGAAGCTTCATATGAAGGACTTGGCTGACTGCTTGTTCCCCAGGTTGTGGCACCTGTTCGCTCATCCATACCTAGCAATAAAAAGAAAAACACAGATCTATAGGACAGCACAAGCGTAATATTCTCTGATGCAATCTGAAAGCAAATTTATCCACTTTGAGCAAATGAATCCACTTCCGGATACTCACAGCAGTATTTCTTAAAACAAAACTTACGATGAGCAGTTCCCTTGTTAATGAAGCTCGCTACAAAACAAACTAGAGCTTCATCTGCTGAAAACAGGACCAGAAAAAGTCGAGAGTCGCCAGTCTGCAGCATGTGCCCTACCCAATGTGTAAGAAACAAGCACAAGTAACAAAACAAGCTTGGCTTCTTGCACAGCTCGGTTTATCTTGCATCTTGAGCACTGAGTATTGAGGCAAATACTGTGGAATGTACTTGTTATCTATTTCTTTGTTACCAAGTCCTGCTTAAGCATTTGTCCTGGGTTAAGACATTACAAAAACAGAAAGGCAGCCAACTGTCAAGAGAATCTATCAGGCAAACATCTTGGGGAGAAACAAAAGGGTTTATTGAATCTATATCCAAGCAGGTGATACAAACAAAATAGGAACTTTGTCACAGTGCCATCACACACACTCTGAGAAAAGGAAATGGGCAAAGCATTCTGTAGTGGTCAAATGACCCCACATTCTGCCAAAGGTTTATGAGTTACAAATCTTCTGCTTCCTTGCAAGGAAGAAAACTTGCCAAACTGAAACAGCAAATGCCCTTCCGGACTTCCTTCTCACTCAAGTAGTCCCAGTCTCTCTCTCAGCAGTAAGCTGTGACAACAGCTTCTCCTCCTGCTGTTCCTTAAATCAGGATGGTGGCAGCCACATGGCAAGAATGCAATGGCAGCAAACCAGTAGGGACCTCTCCCTTCCTTCAGGGTCTCTCTGTTAGCTCACCACTCCAGCATCTTCGGGCTCATGATGACAGGGCTATGATCAGCGTGATTCTGTTCTGCTTGATGTAGGGAGGAACTGGCACTGGTGGTTTCTCTCTACGCTTGCCTACTTCACCATGAAGGCAGGGGAAGGGCTTTCTACTGGCATGGCATGAAGCTGGAGCTGGCCAGCAGCAGATAGGGCATGCTGCCACTATATGCTGCTGCTGCCACAGGAACACAGCTCTGGGCATGTTTGCAGCATTCCAGCCATGCCCCTAGGGAAAGAGGCTGGAGCCACCCAGCCACTCCACAGGGCTCCAGGAGAGAGGGAAGGGGAAGAGCAAGACTGCTCTACTACAAGCAGAGTTTTTTATTGGAGTGTATGGTAAACAGGAACACCTCCCACATCGCCCTCTAAACTGGTCACAAACCCCCACTCTCAGCTCTGAGCACCCCCCAAGGTTCCTGCCCGGAACTTTGTACTTTGTCCACTCAAATGGGCCATGAGCTGTTAATGGCTTCAGCCTCTCTGAGCAGCAGAGAATTTTATCTGTGTTAGGAGTGTTTCTGCCTCCCTAACCATCTAAAACAGAACATGTTAGTTTGGGAACAAAAGGAAAGGTGATACCTCAACCTGTTCTTCACAACCTAGAACAGTACTGTAAAATTTGCAAATTATATTCCCTACTTGATCCTTACATATTGTAGCATAGGGCAGGAAAAAGGCAAGACCTACTAATTTACTTTCAACGTCTTAAAACACACCATGAAGACTCACAGTGCCTGTCCTACTAAAACAGGAATAATTTTTAACTGAAACTATTCTTTTAGAACTTGTTCCCTTTATGCAAACCCAGGTTACAACTCAGAGAGGGAAAGGAAAAAGGAGATGTTTAAACTCAGTATCAGAACACATATCCTGTGCATTACACTGCCAGCAATCAGAAGTACTGCTGCCAACACTCTCTATTAAAAAGTTATTTGGTAAAATCATCACAGAATCATAAATGTCAGAAAAGACCTAAAAGATCATCCAGTCCAACCGTCAATCCAACCCCACTCTGCCTACTAAACCCTCTCCCCCCAGGGCCACAGCTACTCATTTTTTGAGCCCTCAAGAGACTGCATCTCCAACCCCACAGTTCCAATCCCTGATCACTTTGACAGGGAAGATATTTTTCCTAATGTCCAACCCTAAGCCTCCTCTGGCATAAATTGAGGCTATTTCCTCTTGTGATATCACAGAATCACTCTGGTTGCAAAATACCTTTGGATCACTGCTAGTGACTTGGAAGAAAAGGCTGACCCCCCCCATTCAAAAAGAAAAAATAAAATAAATTACATCAGTATCTCAATTCCTATAGCAAATCCATTAATATAGCACATATTATTCTAGTAATTGGTTCCTGATCATCTGTATCACAAGATATTTTTTCCATCCTACACTGTAGGCTTCTACACACTTTGACTTAGAAAACACAACATACCAGTTTCCTATCGCCCAAACCAGTTTGTTAATACAGAGTATATACTATACACCGTGTCAAAATCTAAAGTATTTATGAAGCTTTATAATGTAATAATGTCTAAGTATGAACTGTCAGAATTTACAAATCAGAGTTGAAGAGAAGTTATTGGACACAGTAGAAAATAAAACTAATTACAAAAAACTTTATATGGAGTAGTAGAATTACAATCATTATTTTCTTAGGAAAGGTGTTTTAAGAAGCTACAAAACACTGGTTTGACAAAGGCACCACCTGCATAAGGCAAGTTGAGCTGAAAGTACAGTGCAATCACCCAGGTGAACATTGCAAAACCAAGAGTACATTGAGCTAGCAGTTTGTGGAAGTTTGTTCCATTTTGCAGCTGACAGAGTTGTTCATTGTGACTAATCTAGGAGCTGTGTAAAAGTCGTGTGTGTCAACTAACACAGGCAGAATCTTGTGGTACAACCAACTCACTCACTTTCTGCCAGAAACAGTATCTTGAATAACCCAGTCTTCTACTGCTTCAGTTTCAAATGACACATGCTGCGTCTTAGACATACCTAAAGACTTGGTCTTGCAGGAAGATATATTTTCCTTTCCACCACACCTCATACATCACATCAACCCATTCAGGAAACATGGCAGTAGATAACCATTATGCAGAGTGTTTAGATGCATGATCCCAAATCAGTAAAACATTAATATTAGAATCAGGAAGGCTAAAGCCCTTATATTAAAACTACTAAATCAGCATATGTATAGCAGAAAAGTATCATGTTTTAATTATACCATTTGAATTATGCTAATAAAAATTAAAGAAACCACTCAACATGTAACAGTTCAAGATGGGGAGGAAAACCAATTTCTAAACAGTTTTCAGAGTTCTTTCTAAAAGAGCCCAGAACAGTTAGCTAGACTGGTCAGAGATACCTATCATCATAGGCCCTTTTGCTGTCAGGTGTGCTTTTCCTCCTTTTCATACCACATTTTTCTCACAAATCCTAAAGCAGGTTGCTTCTAGTTCTACCCTTCAGTCGCAATTCCCATGAGGCACATGCATTTACACTTCAGAAGCTCCACGAAAGTTACAAGGAACAACAGCACTCTACCTCACTGCTGCTTGGCATCTGGATTTCAGCTGGAACTGCACCCATGGCAGCCTCCAGCCCCCACCAGCACAGCCTGTGCAAAACAAGCAGAGAACCAAGCCGCCATGAATCCTCAACCAGAACAACAGATATGTTCAATGACAGTGCCCATGGAATAGGTTCTGGTTTGTCCACTAATTACATTTTTCCATCTACAACCAAATGCTGCAAGAGACAAAGACCCAGACAATTTGGGCACAAACCAACAGTACATCCTTTAGTATGGCCAATAGTGGCTCTGTGGGAATAAGTCAGACATATCTTTCAAATGAGAGGAGAGCCTGAAGTGGTGAGAACACTGCAGTCATCTCTGGTAACGAATCCAAGTCTCAAAGCCAAAGGGGTTCAAGTGTTTCCCTAGGAAATGCAAAACACAATGGAGGAACTAGGGGAATCACCACCTTCATATAAAACCTACAAGGAAACGTGGGGTGCAGCTCTAGCATCCACTAATAGATACATACATGCTGTAACACACTGTAAGACTGCACAGTGAAAGGCTGTGTTGCCTTAGTCTGTTCAGGCAATGCAAAACACAGGGAAACTCATTAACTCTCTGTTATGAAGATCTGCTAACACAGATACATGTAAAGCAGCAGAGAGAGGTATAAGGAGGTTGTAGTACCACTTCTTTTTTTCAGTAGACATTGAGAGTGGAAGGTAACTGAAGTTACTCATGGCTTGACCTCAGGGTTCTCAGACTGGAAGATGTTTAAGGTCTTTTCCAACCTGATCATTACTGTGATACTGTGATACAAAAGCAGCTACATCTAATGTATACATGCAGCAGTTTAACCCTGGGGTCATTCAGTAAGTTTGATTTATATTTGAGGGGATTCTGCTGGCAAACCATGGCAGGGGGCTTGCCTGGCACCTCCACTGCACTTTCTACTACTATCCTATAAGGAGGACCAGGATGACAACATTCCCTGCCCAGCAGAACACAGTCCAAACCCAAGACCCTGCCCAAGCCAGGAAAGACTGTTCCTCTTTCACCTTGAAAAGATTAGCCAAGTAGTCATGAGGTTGCTTTCTGGCCTTCTACATGTAAGTATAGTAAAGTAAGGATAGTGACAGAGCTTTGCTTAATGTCTCAAGATGATGTTGTGAACATTTCAAGTTCTTCTAAGAAGAAAGGCTGAAGAAACCTGTTGCTTCATTATGTCAATATTTGCATTCATTCAGAAGCAACAGGTCCAAACATTCATCTAATTAAAAACAAATTGATCTTACAATCAAACTTAAATGAAAGTTGTTGTCTTTATCTTGTACCAGCAAGACCAAATGTACTTAAAAATTATTTCAAGAGAGACAGACTATGATGTTCGTGTAAATAAGATAGTATGCTTTATAGGGTTACCATCTGCTATGATGCTGCTCAAATAAATTATATCACCCCCTGAAAAAAATAAATCACACTGCAGACTGTTAGACTAGGTGCTCAAGGTACGAGTTTCTATCTTTTAGACTTTATCTGATTTTGTTTCAGAGTAATGATATTCCTTCAAATAAAGATACATCTGAAATCAATTGCAAAAACCATAGAGCACAAACTATAACTGTGCTGATTGTATTTTACATCTTAGACACCCAAACAAATCAATCTACCAGTAGTGCCTATATTGCTAAGGCCTGCTATGAAATATAATACAGATTATTATCTAAAATTCCACTTTATGTCTAGACCTTCCAGTAAAGG